>JAGWCC010000341.1:600000-898919 GCA_022651775.1 Drusus annulatus | reverse complement strand
GATGACATTAGTTGACGACCTGAAAAGAACTTTGGATAAACGAGAGCCGCGAAACTGCAGGAAGGCATTAAGCGAGATATTTAGCGAAGCCTAGGAACAAAGATGGACACCAGAAGGTGTACAGACTTTTAATGAAATATTTATGAAAATCATGGATCCGCGCCAAGATTTAAAGTTAGAAAGAACACTGGGAATGAATAATGTGTAATCGTTCATTGGTGTTTTTGATTTAAAATGGAGTGTCAATAAATCAGTATACTTACGCAAAGGTAGCATATTTGGTGAAGACTGCAAAGAGAGGAACAGTTGGCCATGATCTCCTGCCAGGATATCCACGCTGTGACATCTCCTCACAATGCGATCCAGAACGGGGCACTGACCTCCTTCATTTCCTTTACAAATAATACAATATTATGATTAAATTCGAATAATTTCATTTCAAGGGTTCGAATCGCTAGTTAGGTAAGGTAGGTTACAAAATAGCTAGATTAATTGTACTTAAATATTTACCCTCATTGCGTTGCGGCTTAGTTTTCATTCCACTCCCGCCCATGTAGCCTTCTGACATCGGCTCTATGGGTCCATTGAGGAAATGCCCAGCTCCTTGCTCGCTTTCAAAATCTGCGTCGATCTTATCGCGAATGGCATTTTCCACGGCTGATTTGGGAATATCTTCGATGTGAGAATCGCCGGAAGGTTTCTTCTTCTTGTCATGTTCAGATGTCCGTTTCTCCTTGTCTTCATCATATTCGATAGGTGGCATTTCTTTCATCGCGTTCCTTTGAGCTTGCAGACTCATCTTAAACTCTTTGAGAGCTTTACGCATTTTTTCTAAGCTGTATGCGGCGGCAAGACGAGAAAGGATTTTTTCCTTATTCTCCTGTTCTTCCTTCGTATCCAACCCATCGTCTGTTCCTGAATATTGAAGTGCTTCATCGACAATTATACTTTCCATATTTTTCAGCTTGTTATCCATATTGTCTAGCTTGATCTGGTCTAGTTGCTTCGGTGTCCGCTTTGCCTCGAACGAGTTTTCTGGTCGGTTATTGTTATTAATAGAATCATCGAGCGGATCTTCAAACAAATCAATACTATTGGATGAGTGTTCGTTCAAATGCTTTTTGGCATTCCTCAGATATAAGTTACGCAGATAATTCAAATCCATGTTGTTGTTGACCGACTTCTTCTTTCTCTTATCGTAGCCGAAGTAGTTGGACCAGTCGACAGATTTTTTTTTGAGAATTATGGGATGATCCACGGCCAGATGAGATTTTTCGTCGTCTTTGAAAATCATCTCTTTATGATCCTCATGCTCGTGAGAATGGTCACTTCCTTCCTCGGGACCTCTGAGGAGGGGTGGTTTGTTTTCATGTTCATGGCGAGGGTGGGGAAGGTCGTGGTCTTCACGATGATTGTGCTCATGGTCATGGCTTTCGTCACCGATATGGTCATCATCGTGCTCATGATCGTGTTCGTGTTCATGTGTATGGTTTTCGTGAGAATCGTTAGAATGGTGGTGGGTGAGCACAGTAACCATAGGTGGGTTAACTTCGTGGGAAGTTTCATCGGCAATTTGACTGCGCTTAACCGGCTTTTTGAAAATTTCCTCTTTTGTTTCGTACTCCTTATCGCCAAACAAACTACTCAATTCCTTAATCACTCTTGGATCCGTCCCAGAACTTCTGAATAGATTTTTTTTATCTCCGCGTAAATTTCTTTTTTCAAGAAATTTGTGATTCAAAAATATTGGTTTAGAAAAACCACTTCTCTTGGATACTGGAAACCTTTTTTCTTTTGCACTTTCGTAATCAAAATTATTCTCGTCTTCGGGAATATCATCACTGGACTGGGGATTATTCAGTGGTTGAAGGGCAAGCATGTATTCTTCGCGCATATCTGCTGGACTGGCAACTGTTTCAAAGGGAGAATATCGTGGTGCTTGTTCTCTATTGAGCATCAACTTCGAAACATCGGGATCATCCTCTTCATCAATTAATTTTTCATCTTTAAGATTTTCAACGGCAGATGGGTCACTTTGAGAAACGTATTTGAGAGAATAAAGGAAATCGTTCGGTGTATCACCATCATCGAGTCTTTGATTTGAGCTTCTCTTCTTCTTGAAAGCAATAGGTCCCCACCCTCCCGAAGGCTGGTATTCACCCGGAACTTGACGTTTACGAATCTTAATATCCTTGTTATAGATCCTTATTAAATCTTCTGGGTTTTCTTTGTATGGGGTTTCAGCATGAGTAAATTTATATTTATCCCAAAGCTCTTTCAAAAGTTCAACGTATTCAGCATCTGACTCTAATTGGTTTTCTTCTCGCTGTTTTTCTTCTTCTTCTGCTAGATCATTCAAGAATAGTTCTTTTAGGTGGTCTGACTGCAGGCTGTGCTTTCCACCCCTCTCCCTGAATGGAGACGATCGTTTGCGCTCCGTAATACTCTTGTGGTGTTCTTTCAATTGACCGCTACGTTCACGGAATGCTGTCCCTTTGTAAGCATTCAAAGCCATTTCCTCAGATGGGTAGTCCTCGCTTGGTTCAAAGTATCCAAAGACAGCTGCTTTTCTAAGAGCTTGCTCGCGTTCAATTGGATCCATTGGTGGTTCATCTGCAACATCAAATGAACGTAGATTACTTTCTATCTACCTGTATATTCAACAATCAGGAATCACGAAATTATTAATAGCGCAAATAAAAGGGGGTAGTTTTAACTAAATTCATATAAGTGAATCGTCTTAGTGTGACCTAATCACAGTTTGAAAATGGTTTTGAACGCTGTCACGATAAAACATAAACAAACTGACATAGCAAATCAATCAGCTAAAATGATAGGGGATCCATTTCAACGCCTCATCTATCAATCTCATATATATATATATTCTATTTTTTCCAAAAATATATAATAGTGGAAATGAATCAAGGCAAACGACACAAAACCGTTGACTTTCTCTGTAAGAAGTACGAAGAAATCACTGGAAAATTCGAATCAAAACAACTCGAATGAAATCACGCACTCCTGATGCTTGTGACAATAATGTCAAAATTGCCAATTGACGCCCGCCGTCTTTTCGATTTATCAATCGAAGCATCGCAAAAAAGCACGTTTTATTTTATTTTGTGATGCTCAGGTACATTTTTTTCCTGGCTCGAAGTCTAAAAAAACTTAATTTGCCACATTATTCAATAAAAGAAAATCCGAAAAAATGTTAATAAGTAGAAGATTTTACACATAAACTATTTTTTACATTCCTGGAACATAATTTTTCGGAGTTTTTTTTGGCCTTTTCAAATACTTTTTAATTAAATTCCGGTTAAATCAATGGCCAAAATGTGTTCTACTCGCAGTTAATTAAAGCCTCTACAATATTATTTTTAAATGCATCGTCTTTGAAATCTTGAGATATGGGTAACCGAGAGTGACCATCAGATTCTTTCAGACTCTGTAAAATATCGGGTGTTCCAACAAAGACATAAGAATAGACTTACGACCTTGTTAAATCAATTAAAGAAGTAACCAAGTACAGGTTCAACCGCAAGATATTCTGGAAATAAAAATAATACAGACGGCTGCCACCATTTATTATCAAAATATTGAAGGTTTTTATTTTATATATTAATGATCTTTGTAACCTAATGTAATGATCAAAGGCAATATCGTTAGTTTTGCACATGATATTGTGCTACTATTGTGATTTAATCCGACATATACCATAGTTAGATACCTACAAAAAAACTGAAAAATAAATAAACCCTAAAAATGGCTAGAAATCATTTTTATAATATAATATAATATTATATAACACCACAGAAACCAAATACATTAGTTTTAGAATAAATATCATTGGCCAACCAAATTGATGATGCATACTATTACCGTCATACTTATTAGATTTTTACGCGTCTGCTCAGCGTTGGTTTAGTTACACCGGACGTAGGCCATTCAATTAAACGCATAAGCTGTGGTTGTAAGGCAAGTTTATCGCTATTCCGACCTTACACGACGCATTACATTTACACTTCGTTAAAAAGTAAGGGGTTATATGTTCTTATTTGGATCGAACGGTTTTATAAACACCTGAGTCTTACGTTTGTTTCATAATATCTCAAATTGGACACACATTGCTTTCTTATCACAAAAAAATATAAAACGTAAATATACTAGAAGTATACTCAATTTAAAATATATGAGAATTGTATATTACGTTCTCTGCCAATCGATTATTGAACGTGAAAAAATCGCTCCACGCACATAACTGTCACTAGCGCGAGCCAGACATACGTTGGAGTGTGAAGCGTTATCGCATCGTTGGCACTTTTGACATGAGCACGAGGCAAAAATTATAAATAAATAAATAATAATAACAGAAGTGTGAATATAATTGAGTACTTCTCATGACTAACATTGCCTACCTGCTTGGTATTCTCCCCTGGAGGCTAGGTATTCCAGAGCCCTCTCGGGGTACTGAAAGGAGGCGAGAGGGTAGACGGGGCCCGGCGGGGCTCGGCGGCGCCTCTCCAGGGCTCGCAGGGCTCCGCGCAGGGAGCCGCGGGGGCCCCCCGGGCCGCTGGTCTGGGCCGGCAGCGCCATTGCCAGTGCTACCAGTGCCAGCAGCAAGAGTTGCTGGGCGCGCAGCATTTTGACTTTTCGCAGACCTTCTGCAAAAAGGAGATATTTGAAGGTGAGCTAAAAGAAGAATCGTTCATAAATAAGTTAGTTTTGGCATATTAATTATCAAGATGCACCTTGGAGAAGCAATGTATGGAGAGAGAGCTAATTATTTTTACCTAACTGTTACAAACTTGCGATAAATCACTTTCTCCGGGTTTTTACGTCGTACGCCATGAGAGAGAAAGAGACAACAAATATAATACTCCGCTTCTATGTACTGTCACAGTGATCTCGGGCTCCTGGGTCACCGCGGGACTCCGCCCACATTTTTTTATTATGCCACTAAACTTGACACAACTAAACGGTTTTTTAGGTTAGATGCTATATTTTTGTTGATATCAATACTGTGAAAAAGTGGTTATACGAATAAACAAAAACATTATGTCGATATGTGATATGAATGGATGTATAAATACCCTAGTCTTAGTCTTAGCCACTCCTAGGTCCGCCGAGTCAGGTAAAAATCATCAAAAACTGACTACACTGCCTTGGGTAGATACTCTAAGAGATGCACTTTGTGAAGAAAAAATGAATCGTTGAATGAGGTTTGGAAAAATCATCGAAATTCAACAGAATTATTAAAATCAAGAAGAAGTTTGAAAGAAATTGTGTCCACAGAAAATGAGAATTTTGTTATTTTGGACCCCAGATACCAAGTATTGTAGCTCCATAAATTCCCTGTATTCTACATACGTTCGAAGTATTTACAAAAATGCATCTAAGGTGTGGAACCCAGGCGTTCAAAATAGATTTTAAAGTTACATAATCTTCAGCTCTTTTCGATCGATAAAGATTCTATTCAATTCTTTAAAATACAACCATTAACTTGCCGAAGAAATAAAGCGGATGCAGCAATATTGATATTAATCGTTCATAACATACTTTAAAGTCCTGATCTTCTTCAACGCTTTTCATTTCATGATTGTATTATGTTTCTACGTCTTAAAATAATTATTTTGTAAATTCACCCATTCGAAGGCTGTACAGACTAGGTAATTAGTATGGTTTGAAAGATTTTTACCGTTACAACACTGTGTCCAAATTAAAAATTACCTTATTTGAATATTTTTATTAGAATCAAAAGTTTTTATTATTTATTTACACCTTTTATAGTTATAATAACTATGTTAAAATAAACCTACTTCCCATTGCGCTGTAACTTCCTATTTATATAGTACCTATATTCAGTGAATTGTGAACAATAAAGATTGTTTTTTCTTATAATGTAAAATATTAACTTATCCTTGACGGCCTGCATGTAAGACGCTCGACTATGAATCCAGAGGTCACGGACTCGAACCCGGCGTGCGCAAATAAATTTCATTGAATTAATATGTGTCATAACACATTTAATTGATATAAAATAAAATATAGTATATTTGCGGCACGTTCCAGAGTGGTAGACACTCTAAGTATCGCCCTGGTGAAAGACCACCATTCAGAATTGAAACGTTGCGTGAAATGGATTTGGCCGTGTTTGGTGACCAGATCTGAATAGCCAGGTACTTCCCAACGTTACCCTTCCTCATCTCCTTCCTCTCCCCATTAACTTCAGCCTCACAACATACCCCTATTTGGGATGTCATAGTCTCACTGGCTGCAGCAGTTGAGACTCTTGTGCGGTTTTCTCAACCGTCTAGGGCCAGTGAGACAATGTCATCCCCAAATAGGGTGTGTTGTGAGGCTGAAGGTAGTGGGGAGGGGAAGGAGATTGGGAAGAAGAAGGTTGGGAAGTATCTGGCTATTCAGATCTGGTCACCAAACACGGCTAAAGCCATTTCAAGCAACTCTGAATGGTTTCAATTCTGAATGGTGGTCTTTCACCAGGGCGATACTTAGAGTATCTACCACTATTTATGTTAAGTTCCTTAATTTTTTTGAATACCCTAATATTTCACCAGAGTAGAGTTTATCCACTAGACAAGGTAGGAGTATTGGAACCTTGTGCGAAATTCACATTAAAAATCTATTCATGCCGATCAAGTTAATTTCTTTACTTAATTAATTATTTTCCTTCGAGTAAAGTTTACCCATTTCACAAGGTACGAATTAAAGCACGAATGCTTTCTCATCTCCCACGTTCATTGTGGAATTCGAGGAGTTCCTTCATTCATCGGTTCCATCGCGATGTGGATATTAAATTCCTCCAGTCACCCTGGATGTAACGTGACCCATAATAGAATGCGAAGCTTACGCCTCTAGGAATTTCAGGGAAACGAAGTCGGTCTTTATTCGAAAGATATAAAATCGTCTCCAAGGTAAATAGATTAATTGTCTTCCAAAAAGATACAACTGTACACTGATTTTATACAGGGCGAGATTTTCTGTCATTCTAGATTCTAGCAAAAGCTTTTGACTCTGTTCAAATTGTATCAAAGCTTTGTATCGGAATAGGGCATTGTGTTGGGATACTCGAGCTATGTATTGTGTTGAACATTCGGCTTTTGTGCTGCATTGGGCGTTGTCGATTTGATTGATGACGTATTGTGCCATCGATAATTTTAGATAAGGCTTAAGAGCTGCCTGTGCTAAAATACATTTGGGTAATTTGATGGAACGAGTAGAGTGGAGAGATTAATTAAGTTAAACTTAGATTAAACACTATTCAAAAGATTTTCCCAGTGAAAATCTATTTTCGTTTACCAATATCTTTTGAACTTGTTGTATAAAAAGTTGGGAGAATGTTTACATCATCTTATTATGTTTCGGAATCTGTAAAAGCAGAAGTAATGTTGTTATCTTGTTATTTATACAGTTACAAGTAATTATAATGAACTTTATGAACCAAATGTAGACTTGTAAATATAAATTCATACATTTCATCTGGATTTTTAGACCCTTAGCTTCTAGTAAATTGTTTTATTAGTCTGTTGATTTACGCATGCACTGCTCTAACCATATCTGAGTCTTTTTCTCTCATGATTTATGTCAACAATCATGATTTTAGATAGTTTTAATTTGTAACTAACTAACCCTTCTCCGCAGGGGTAGGCAGAGAGAACGGATTTCCATATAACTCTGTCTTGGCACACACTCCTTCCTTCATTCACATTCATACATTGTCTCATACATACTCTTCTGTTATTTTGACTCTTTACATGACCCGATTCAAGTATTTGATTCACTTGATCGTGCCATGTTTTCTTCAGGCGTCCCCGACTTCTTCCATTCACTTTTGCATCATATATTGTTTTCACACTCCTTTTTTTGTTCATTTGCTCTATATGCCCAAACCATCTAAGCGTCCCTTTTTGATCATTTTCGTTACGCTTATATCAGCCTTGCATTTTTTCCGTATATCCCCATTTTAACACGGTCGTACGTGGTTTTACTGCTCATACGCCTCAGGGATCTCATTTCCTCGGAAGTAAAATTAATTAAGGATAGTTGAAGTGAATTTTTTGAAAAAAATATTCGTTTTGACTTTATAAACCAAACGCAGTACGTGTATTTTAAAAAATAATGGCATGAAGACGATTTTGTTAAAAATCATCTAAAAATATTAAAATATCTATGAATAACAGGAAAAATAAAATAAGATTTAATTTAAGCTATTCAATTCTCTTTCAAGTTCTACTTGGGAAAGATTTGGAAATAACATTTTATATTAGTCTTTATTTCAAGATTTATCCCACGTAAATAAGCCCAAGAAAAATCTGGCGCTTATCAAAATTTAATATCTGGGGTTTAAAGGCGAGCTGGAAAGCTTTAAAACCCTTCATACTGAGGCTTGATAATTTAATAAGCCGAGGTGAATTATTTTCATTTTCCAGCGAAATTAAAAAAAAAATAAAAAAAATTTCAAAAATTTTTTTTAAATAAGTTGAGTGCTCATAGAGGCTGTATGAATATTGGATGGACGATATTTTTTATTACAATCAACAAACCAAACAACCCAAGTTATAGAAATTATTAATCAGTTTTTTTATCATTCTCTCCTTTTATTTTATAGAGCTCTCGTTTCGAGAAAATTCCAATTCATCATACATTAGTCAAGTAACGTCATATTTTAATGGTCTCGAAATTCAATATTTCGATTAAAACACTAACAAAGCCAAATAACAACTTATCGTTTTCTTTTCCCGCATGAGTAATCAGAGAGGATGATGCATCATACAACTGCTAGTTTCAATGTGAACCTTTATGTGTAAACATTACCATGTTAAAGTTTTATGTCATTAAGCCGTTTCAAATAAAAATAGTAAAAAACAGTGGGATATTGGCCGATATTGACATTCATTTAAAAAAAATTGTATCTTTTTGTTTTACTAGTTATTCCCGCACAAGAGTCTCAACTGTTCCCAACCGTCTGAAGCCAGTGAAACTATGGAATTTCTAATTGGGCAATGTTGTGAGACTGAAAGTAGTAGTGACAAACAAGATGAGGAAGAGGAAGGTTAGGAAGTACCTGGCTATTCAAATTTGGTCACCAGATACGGCTAAAGCCTTTTCGAATGGTGGTCTTTCACCCAGGCGATACCTTAAGTATCTACTACTCCGGAACGTGCCGCAAATATGTTTTATATTATATTGTATAAATTAAATGCAAAATAACTCATTTTAATTTAATGAAATGTATTTGCTCACGCCGGGATTTGAACCCGTGACCTCTGGATTCGTAGTCGAGCGTCTTAACCACTCGACCACGGTCTCCGTGGTCAAGTGGTTCATCTGAAAAGTAGAAATTTTTTAACTACAAACATTTTATTAAGGTAGAAAAAAAATTGAAGAATTACACTTTTTCAGAAATTTGACGATTTTTAAAATTTCTAAATTATTTTCCTGCTGTTTTTTAACGGTAGGCACAGCTTTTCAGTTTATATGGACTGCACGCCACTTATGTATAGAAATATTCATTATGAACCCGTATCCAGTTTGCGGTAAATAGGTGTTACCAGCCGTGGGCACGGCGAGTTAAAGCCTTAAGCAAACACCTCTAATCCCTCCCTTCATCCCTCATTCCTCAGCCCGACAGCACCACTATTCACGGTTGATCTTATTTTCTCTAACACCGTCGGGGAAACCGGATTACGCTATTTGTATTTACATCCTACGGTGATAATAGGGTCTGTTTCACTGCATACATTGTAAAATCTCACAGGGATGGTACCATTTATAGTACAGACCTTTTCAATATACATATTAGATCGTCGCCGAAAAGGAAAAGGTTTTAAGCGACACGTTGGTCGAATATGGGTTGAGCAGGCAGATTTGATCAGTTTGTTTGTCTGCATCGAATGCTCTGACTCTCGTTTGATTCTGAAGACTTTTGTGGCCCTTCAGCCATTTTAAATATATTTACCATTCGGGAGAAGGCTTGACTCAAGCAAAACAAGCTTAGGACTTTTTTTTTCGTTTTTTAACGCTTCAAGTAACTCAGTGAGAGCATTGATTTACCTGAGTTCACTTTTTTTCAATATTTAACCAGGTACTGAAGACTTACGAATTTTATTGTAAAACAAAAAAACTTTAAAGTGCTCTGGTGTAAACTTTCCAAAATGGCACTTCAGCCTTTTTGCCTTCCCGGCAGCGATATGATATTTTTAAAATATTCTTATTGACCGGTTAGTAGCTGAGTGGAGAAACGTGTCAGATTCCCACCCAGGCGTCGTGGATTCAACACATCTGCTGACTAAGTCCTCCATAATTACGCAAGTAACATTTTCTGCTTATTATGATCGTAGTAGGAGTGTTTCGAGTATTTTCAGGTTATTCGTATTCCAGGAATGTTTGTATTTTTTTTTAATAATTAGAAAATAAACCATAACTTGTGTGAAACGAGGAGTAAATCAGTTACCCGCTGTGGGTATCGAACTCGGTCCATCCGATTACCAGCCAAGCGTCTTTCCTAATCCCACCATACTATCGACTACATAATACATGATTAAGCCTTTTTCTTTTAGTAGTTACTGCTCGTTTCCGCCTCAGTTTCTCAACAACCTTTTTCTTATTCAAATTGAAAAATATGGTAAAATAATGATCGTATGACTTCTTAATTTATTTTGTGACAGATATATTGATGTTTCAAAGACCTATAGCTCATGATGTAAATTACGTTATGATCTAAAAATAGTAGCATTGACCTTTAAAAATAAGATAGAAAATCTATATAAAATTTCATGACACCAGGCTTACAATGATTCGAATCGTAGTGTAGAGTTGCTCTACTGGTTTGGTACTAGTTTTCGTAATTTAACATTACAACTTTTGATATAATATACCCCGTTGGCGTAGAAATTATTACCGTTATTTTAAATCACCCTTGCACACACCAAACACCTCGTTAAAAGTAACCCCTTTAAAAATGGCTGTCGAAAATATTTTTTCCAAGCCTGTTATGTGCGATATAACACATCCTCTATAAATGACTTTATCTCTCGAAACCGATCGGACGTGTTTTACATAATGTTACACTAACCCCGGGAATTGTTTTTATCCGTTATTTTGATAGCAGTAAAGCCTGAACAGAACACATAAATTTTATCTCCAGAGATTAATAAACTTTGAAATACTTTAAAGCTGGTTTTACAAACTTTATAATGATAAGATGTGTTTTCTTTTAGATGTTCTCAGAAGCTTAAGTTAGTAAACATTTAATCCATTACGAACATATTTCAACTTTTGTACAAAGTTCATAGGAAGCTGTAAAATCAAATTTAAAGAAATGAATCTCATAAATAAAAGTTTAAGTTTAATATAAAATTTCTAGAATGCTCCAAAATCAAATAAATTCCTTTTAAATTTTGAGATAATCAGAATTGTTTGAACCCCCTCTTATTTGAAATTGTCATCGAATGGGTAATCAAACCCATTTTGATTATTTAGCACTAAAAAAACGCGATAAATAAAAAAAATGTTAAAATGTGACTGGCGTTCAAAAAACAAAACCAAAGTTATTTATGCATGAATTTATAAGCTTTATGTACCATGAATGTTTTATTTTAGCTAAAATTAAATGAAAACGAAATAATAACTTTGCATAAGTCCATAGATTGTATTACAAAAAAACGACCGAGCGGTTTCGCTTGGCCTAATAATTAATTTACTAGACTGTTTAATTTTTTACCCTGGTGATGCTTATACTAAGCAAAACAGGTCGGTCACAAACGGTCTTATACAAAGTTAAAATATCATTTTCATTCAAAATGTCAAATAACAAAGTGATTGCTTTCTACGAAAATATGAATAATAATGGCCTTTGAACAGTTTGGGTCAACATCTTTTGTGGCACAGTTTGATTTCAATTGGAACGGAAAACAATTAAACATAAAAAAACATAACGGCAAATTTTATCCAACAAATAAAAAGCCTTCTATAAGTTTAAACGCCGTTAAAATTAATATAATATACTAAATGCTACGGCAGTAATTATTTTGCTAGGTTTGATTGTTGTGTTTTGATTGAAAGGTTTGATGAATTTTACAAATATGGCTTTAGGGCTTTGGCAGGGAACTTTGATGATTAAAATCATAACAAAGGGTATAAAAAACCCCTTCAACAGCCTTTTGAAGGCTTTTTCGCAGGCTTTGTTTGATTTTTTTCTGAAATTTGTTATAAAACACTTAAATTGTTTCAATGCAATACCGTACAAGAGTTCAAAATTCTCAATAATCTGGGGAATGTTTTATATTATACGAAGAGGGTGAGAGAAAGAAAAAGGGGAATATGAAGGTTGAAAAAAATGTGGTTATTAAAATTTGATATAAGCATTGTTTAAGTCAGGTGCAACAACATTTTGATCCTGATTGGTTTGCCAGGAAGATTTTGAGTGTATTAAGGACTGCAGTGTAATAAAATCATTTCAATTTTGAAAATTAAAAAAAGGATATTATTTTCATTGTGAATAACGCACAATAGTTAAAACTTTTTTTTTACATTAACTCCACACTCAACTTGAGGGAAATAAATTCCCTCAGGGCCTATGTTATCTTTGGAGATGCTGTGTGGAGGGTTTTTTTGAGGAAAGGAAGGAGTGAACCTGGGTCTTGAAGAGGCCCATGTTGAAGGAGGGAGGAAACACAGAGGCCGGAAAATCATTCCACAGCCGAGCTGAACCCGTAAAAACGACCCGTTCTCAGGTATTGCTCCTAACCGCCTGGATACAGTGGGACTATGGCATTCCCAATTGGAGTTCGTTGGAAGGTTGAAGGTAGTGGGGAGGGGAAGGAGATGGGGAAGATTAAGGTTGAGAAGTACCTGGCTATACAGATCTGGTCACCAAACATTGCCAAAGCCATTTCAAGGAACGTTTGGATTTCGTAGGGTAGTTTTGCACTAGGGTGATAATGTTTTTATCTTAGTCGATCTTAAACTTGCAGCTTCAGGACAAGAAATAATGATTTTATCGCCACAAAGGACATATTTAAAAGAGCATTAAAAAATCTATGAGCTGATTGAATGGTATTGCTAAAAAGCAGCCAATCGCTTAACTTACAAATAGTTTTTCTAATTAGTATAACCTTTGCAATGGTAATTAGAAAGAGTTAAGTAAACTAACTACCACTTTTTACAGAGTTCAGAAGTCCTAGCAGTGTTTAGAGGTTTTAAAAAAATGTTCTCTTTTCATTTAGCCTTAAATCGATGCCCGAGAGAAGAAAACTTTCGAAGCTTGAATTTCAAAAGATACAAAAAAAATATTTCGAGCACATATGCATAGAATACTTAACAATACTAACAAAGAAAGCACATTTAGACACATATTTTAACAACATTAGTTCTATTTCTTTGGAAGTAGCGTATCAGCTTTAGAAGTAAACGCAGCAAGGGGTAAGTTGTATGGGGAGAAAACAGGGTGGTATTTACAGAGATTTTATTAGGTAACAAGGGGCTTAGTAATCGGATAACCCTAATTGGATAAGGCTGGTCGCCTCGGGGTTAGTTGATATTGGGAAATGGCAACGTTATTAAGTAGATTAAATAAAGTCCTTGTACAGATGATACTTATTGTTTTTCTCTAAAGCTCAAAGCAAAGTAAAGCCACAAGGTGGAGTAAACAAAATTATTTTAACTAGCCTAAAAATTCAAGGTTAACATACGTATTAGATGTTGTATTCATATTATTATACTGTAGAAAACAAATTATGTAATAGGTATTTTTTTTGCTTATAATACCAAAAAAAAAGTCTCAACTGCTCCCAACAGTCTGAAGCCAGTGAGACTATGGCATCCGGGGGTGTGTTGTGAAACTGAAGGTAGTGGAAAAGGGAAGGAGATGGAGATGAGGAAGGTTGAGAAGTAGCTAGTTATTCAGATCTGGTCACCAAACACTGCTAAAAGCCATTTCAAACAACGTTTCGATTCTGAATGGCGGTCTTTTACCAGGGCGATACTTATCTACCACTATGGAACGTGCCGCAAATATAGTAAACATTATTTTTATATGAATGTAATGTAGTTGGAACCCGTGACCTCTGGTTTTTTAAATATTGCCTTTTTTTATCTTTGTCAAAAAAATCTTCAAAAGGCGATATTTAAAACAAGTATTTCGTTTTGTTTTTGATAAAGAAAGAAATTCTGTTTCACAAAGTTACGAGTTTTCAGATAGAGGACTTGAAAGGGTGGAGAAAAGATTTTTTAAATTTTAGAGTATCGTTGAAGGTTAATTGAGAAATTGAACTTTTAGGATGTTATATATGTCAGTGTAACCAAAAATTAGACTATTTAACTAAAAATCTGTATCCCGAAGAAGTGAAAAAACTCTTGAACAGGAATCTCATTTCTACAGAATGCAGTCTACTTTCATCCATCCTCTACCAGTTCTATGCCTCACTGCCATACATCAGGGTTGGTATGAGCACTCCATTTTGGTCTGCTAACATATAATATATAGCTATAGTCTACTAATCTATAGCTTTTTTGACAATTTTATATTTGCGCCAACAGCGTTCAGTCGTTCATCAATGGAGTTTCCTGCATTTACCCTTATTTTGTCTTCCCTCTCAAAAATTTATAAAAATAGGTAATTTCAAAATATTTTAATTTGCTTATTTGCTTGTGATGTCGTTAAAATAATTCGTAAAGTAAATGACCAACTCTCGATAAATTGGAATAAACGATTTTCCGGAAAGAAAAACATCACGAAAACTATGGGTATTATAAATTCAAATGAAAACAAAATGAAAAACAAAATTAAATTATGTCAAAAAATTGATAAAATTATATAAAATATCTGACATATAATTAGCTACCATAAATGTGAAACGTATTCTTCTAGGAAATATTTATTAAGTGCGTGTGTAATTAGGTAATTTTTTTCAACCGGTTGAGTCCATTAGGTAATGAAAAATATTGATATACGATGTGTCTTAACGAGATGTTTCCATATATAGTGGAGTGGATAAATGATAACCGTATTTTGTTATGTGATCGCGTTTTGCGCTAATGTATTTTAACATCGTTTGCTATTCGTGAACGTTGAATGTCATATTATGTGTAATATGCCAGTAATAATATCGTATTTTTCGAAAGAACCTGAAATTGATTTATGGTCGAGTATGGTATAACAGAGAGTTTTACTTCGTTTTTGAATTTTATTTCCATAACTACCTAGTTTGCTACCCGTGAAAAATAACTGGAAATAACCTAATTATCTACGATTATTCAATAAAAAAATTAAGTTACTCTAATCGACCAATTTCAAAAATAAAAATTGTTTTATATCTTTATAATGAATATTGCACAATAGTCCTAACTGCTCCCAGCCGTCTCAGGCCAGTAAAACTATGGCATCCCCAAAAGGGTTATGTTGTGAAGCTGAAGGGAGTTGAGAGAGGAAGGAGATGAGAAAGAGGAAGGTCAGGAAAGATGGTGGTCATTCACAAGGGCTCTAGCACTCTGGGACGTGCCGCTATTATACTATGTTATTTTATATGAATCAAATGTGTTATGATACATCCTATTTTTCTTTTTAAATATTTGCGCACGGCGGGTTTGAACCCGTGGCCTCTTATAGGTATGTATTATAGTTAGGTACAGTATTAGGTTGGTAGGGACTAAAAAGATTATTTAAAAAATATGATAATTTTCTGAATACATTCGCGGGTTCCAAATTTGAAAAGTTCACACTCGTACGGTCGCACATACTCACAAAGGAAATGAATTTAAAATATACTCAATTGTTTACTGGCATTTAAACGATTTGGAAATAATCTAAGCTTGAATTCACGGTTTACGTGTTTTACGTGTTGGTATCGTGGTTAGTCATTGCAAAGGTTCCTGTCGCTGTATGCTATAACATACTTGAGATTCCGCACAAGAAGAAAGTGTAAATGTGTTGAAAATCAATCGGTAGTAACTTGCGCTGTGTACGTTTTCTTGAAATGAAAAGCAGGTTCAAATATTAATACTTTCCAGGTATGATTCTTGAGACGATCTTTGATTGTATGATGTAAAATTTAAAGGGAAAAAAACACAGATATATTTTTTAATTGATTTGTTTTTCAGCCCTTTCTTATGTATTGCTTTTTGCCACCCTCTTACCACGCACAAATACCTCTCTGTTATAACTGAGGCCACCACATTCCGCATGTTTTTTTACAGAACCCCTATGGAGTATATATATATATATATGGGGTGATATAGCCCACATTAGCCGAATCCAACAATGAGAACTGTAGGTATTTTTTTCCGATGTTAGGTTGTCTTGCTAAGATATACTAAGGTGATGCTGTGATTTTTTTCTTTACAAATATCAAAATATGAAAAATGTATGGAAAATGTATTATGATTCTCCTTTTAATATTTAATTAAAATTCTAATGTTTATGCAAAACCTTTGCTAAGGCTTTTCTATAAAGTAAAAGAAGAGCTTTTATTCCATCGTAGGCGTAACGATCCACTCGTAAACCGATGTTGAAAAGTATTTTAATATTCCTTAAAACCTTGGCTTCAAATTTGCGGAATTATTTATTTATGGAGATCATCAAAGAAAAAATAGAACACTTGTTCGTTTCGTGTTTACATTAGAGGAAGTGGATTATAGAATTTCCGTTGTTCTTTCTCGTTTGTAATGTATAAAACGACGAATCTTCTTAAATAATGATCAGAATATTATTTTTACAAGAAACTCTAAAGAAATTTCAACGAGTTTTTTTCTATAATGTTACATTATTTAGTTCAGTGGTTTATAAAGAAACCGTTAACCTCCCTCTCAATAATTTTCCAAGTATTCCCGTTCTAGTTGAATTGTGCTTTGGGTTTGATTTACGCATCTACTGGAATACGCATCGATCATGCATCAAGAAGTATCTATCATATCAGTATTAAAAAAAGCTGTAAACGCCCAAATATATAATCCCAAGAACGTATCCCGATTCCTTTTTAGAACTCTTTAATTATTTAAAGTCTTGTTAATACTTGTATTTTGAAAGAAGTTTTAAATCTTTCCTACATGACGTCTATGTTCTAAAAAACATTCAGTCCGAATCTACTTGATGTGCTACACGTTTTGGCACAGAGTAAAGAGTTTTTTCGGGTATCTATAGGCTTCAGACTAGTTACCATATTCAACAATGGAACGCACTTACGTTATTTACGCCAAGCTTCTGAAATACTAATTTAAATACGTAAAAAACAGATTACGAAATAATCGTTTTTTGAACTGAATGCCAGTTTTTTTAAATGAATTACCTAAAATTCGTCTTTCTTACATTTGAGGAGCTTAATAAAAATATTTTTATTGTTCAGAAATGAAATTAATTTACCTAGTATATCGCAGATAAAAAAGATTTAACTAAAAAAACCGTCGGTAGGTGTTATCAGTGTTAATATTTTGACCCGAAATCCCCCTGTGGACAAAAATAAATTACATCCCTACGGGTATTTACTTTTAGCATATGAAATATGAACCTTTTTCCTGTTCAGTACCTGTGACTACTATTATTAGCTATTGTATAAATAAATCGCTTTACATGTTAATTTCGCGTTATTAATGTGAAGTAAGGGAGATAATGATATATGCTCAATCGATCGGTGGGCTGAGTTCTGTTATCTGGACTTGTGTTTCACTAGAAATGTAGAACACTGCGTAATCATAGTGTTTTTTTCGTATAGTGTTAACCTAGTATTACCCCTGTGAGAATATTTACCTATGTGAAATTGATCGACCTCAATATATCTGCATCTGCTCTGCATCGTAGTTTGTAGAAGCAGCCAGCATGAAAGGCTTCAAACAATTTCCACTGTTTCTAATGTATTAGTGGCACGGCATATTATTTCAAAACTGGAGCCAGTACTGCAAAGTTTAGAAGAAGGAGATTTAGAAATGTGATTTTCGACCTCTCCCGGTGAACCTTTTTTCACGGTAAACGGTAGACTAGCCGCTCGTCGCAGGCGTATACGTGGACAAAGTTTTGTTAGAAGTGTTACGATATGCCATCAGTGAAATTAACTATCTATTCGGTTGTAGAAAAAACCTATACGTGGTTATGATTCATCTTTTTTAATTAATTCATCGATGTATCGAAAAACTTTTCACAGACATGTTAATAAAACGGGGTGTTTTACGTTAAATTACTTGTATTACGACCCAGAGGAAGTGTACAATTTATCAGAAATTTGTAATAATGTAACTGTATTACCGAAATAAATTGGAACCATAAGATGTACGGGATATTCTATAATAGTAAAATGAAACAAAACATCATTAGTATTTTTTCAATTAAAAATTGAATTAGAAAACTATCATTATAAAATTATAGAGTAACTGGAAGTTTTTTACAGGTAGGTACCAACTTTCACATTTTGCACTGCTCGCATTTTGCAACAATATTAATGTCCGATAACAGAACAGAACAGAAGAAGTGTTTAATTACGTATTATCTCGCGCGGACAACGGGATAGCACCAATGCATACATGATTTCCAATGTGTAAACAATGCTAAATGCTCTATAATGTTTCAATCAGTATATTTATGTTCATAGGTATGTGTGCTAATAGTGTTAAATCAATAAGAAAAAAACACATAAAAAAGCTTCTGAAAATCGAATCGAATCAAATTTATTATTGTCATTATGTCCGTTAAATTAATGATTATGCAACGCATATCATTAACTGCGAATATTATACGACCCCAACAACTAAATCAATAAAAAACATTATTGGAGAATTGAAAAATAATATTATTTCAACCCCTGTTGATTTTCAAACGAAGTATGAAGTATTTCATTCCGCCAATTGATGAATTGCGAGAACCACAGCGTGGGATTAATAAAACACCGTAATGGGTTCCGCTGAACCAAAACACACCCTCGCCAAAAACTTTTTAATTGCTAACGTGATTTTTCAATTCACGTTTTTCGAAAGTGAAATTTTATATTTTAATAGTCATCCAGGCGATTGGGTAATTGATATAACGGAAAACAGCAAAGCGCAAATAATAAATCACGTTGTTAGAAATACCGTGTAACTTCTTTTTGCCTGAAAAACTCGTCGTTACGGCGGTGGGTACAGAGGGATGATAATGATAATGTCGGTAATGAGTAATGATATAGCAGGTGCTCGAGGAATATAATACAATCTATTATTACGGTTGCCAGCGAGTGTTTTTCATTTTTCTGAATGCTTTGTACGTGGCTTCCACGAAAATCTATTCAATTTTATGGTCGTCACACCAGAATTATTCTTTTTTAGAAATTGATTAGAGTCATTATAAAAAATTGCCAACAATTTAGCGGGCTTATTTTTTTTCTTAACAATAATAGAATTTCAAAAACTGGTTCTATTTTATTGTATGTAGAGCGCATTCTGGCTCCATTTTGTCACAATACATATTATATTCTGGTTGTGTTTATGTATAATTATATGTGAGCAACCACTTTGGTTAGACATTGGTTAAGAAAAGTAGGTTTCATAGAGTGAATTGTCAAAAACAACGAAAACTAAATAAAACAAGCAAAGCGTTATCATTTAAAGCATCGGCACTATTTATAACAAATGGACTCACCTCAAAACATGGAAAATGAAGTCCTCAAAATTGGATAAGTAGTAATGACTCGGTTGCGCCAAATGTCAAAATTGTATAACCTTGCAACGTCTTTATATAACTCGAGTGTTTGTCAATGACTAACCTCTTAAAAAGTACTTGTTGGCTGTCGAAGGTTTTCCGCACGACAAAGGGGAAAAAAACGATAATCACTGGGTAAAACTAAGGGTAGGAAAATGTATTATTTTTTTCTTTGAAACTCGACTTGTTTTGTTTAGAATATTTGTCAGTTTGATGAAATGATCAGGTGGTTTTCACCGGCGGACAGTGGACAGGCGTGGAGGGTCTCTCGCAGTCTGCGACGGTGTGCTTGCGGGAGGGGCTGGGCGGGTTATATAGCGGGCGGGACGATCGATAGGGCGGCTCGGACGGGAATCGGCGCGCTCTACCGGCGAGTCCCTCCACTACTCAAACAAATTCATACCTCACTTTATTCTTCCAACAGCGACTGTGCTGGAACAAATGATAGGGCCAATTGATGCGACGTTTTACGATTCGAAAATCATTGGACAGAGCTTTATGATTGAATTTCGATGTGTTTTATATTTCATCCGGCAAGTAAAGGGGACAAGACAGAGCTTTGGTGGAGTTTATGGTTTGAATACCAGAAGAGTTCCGGAAATTTTTTTAATGATTTTTTTTAAATATTTTGAAAATCATTAGACCATCACGTAGTTTCGCCACACACCTCCATTCTGGCACACACCCCAATACTCGTATATCTATATTTGCAAATATTCTCATAAATCCTATTTTCTCAAGACCTGCCTCGAGTATTTGATTCACTTGATCGTGCCATGTCTTCATGGGAATTTGTCCAATCTTTTATTCATTATCATCGTCAACGCGTTGCAAGTGTCCAAAACATGTAAACCTTCATTTGGCTATGCATTGTCTTGCATTGCTTTTGGACCTCATCATTTGAAATTCGGGTCTCATTTCTACTGTATTTGGTCAGTTTTCGTTCTTTGAAATTCGAGTCTCATTTTTACTGTATTAAGTCTGCTTTCGTTCTTTGAAATTTGAGTTTAATTTCTACTGTATTAAGTCTGCTTTCATTCTTTGAAATTTGAGTTTCATTTCAACTGTATTTAGTCTTTAAAATTCGAATCTTATTTCTACATGTTTTAGTCTGCTTTCGTTCTTTATAATTTGAGTCTCATTTCTACGGTATTTAATCTGCTTTCGTTCTTTGAAATTCGAGTCTCATTTTTACTGTACGAGTATTTAGTCTGCTTTCTTCCTTTGCCAATTCCATGCCGCACTTCCACATGTAATAGGGATATTATCAAAACTCCGTTCTAGACACTGTTTTAGCTTTCTTTGATAAGATTTTATTGGTAAGTTCTCCATTCAGTCTTCTATTAATTAGATTCCTTTTATTAAACAAGTAATAATTTTCCTAATTTATTCATTAATCTTAAATCTTTAAATCATTGGGAACTTTTAAATACCATGTTAAGCGGTGATATGTTTGTTAATTGCTTTCGATAAAACGTACTTACTAAAATCCCTCATTCAAAAATACTACGAACAAATACTACGCAATATATGTTCATAGTATTGGTTGTAAAGGTAATTCCCTATTTTTTGTTGTTATTTCTAGGCTAATAAAAGGATAAGTGTTATTTAAGATCCAGGTCTCTTATTCAGATCCACCGTTTGACTTGCTTGTTTTTCAAATATATTTCACCACCAATAATTAAAAACACATTGCTGGCAAGCAAAGCTTTATTCAAGACGACAATTAACCGCAGGGGGCCGAGAAAAAAATAAACAAAACAAAGGTTTTCCGGAAACCCGTTAAAACCCGGCGTATGACGGCACCGTCTGTAAATGAATGAGTGTTTGTTACCAATAAAAAAACATGTTTTTTTTAACTTCATTTCAATTCAAATATTAATAAAAAGCTTAAAAACCTGGTACATACGACACTTTTACGGGCTCGATTTTTCCTCTGTAGGTACTTACTCAGTACGTAAACATTTCCAATTTTAAGTATTTATCGCTCACAACGATATTTCGCAGTGCGCTAGTTCTTTTAGGTGCCGTACAGTCATCTTAATCCTCCATTAACACATGATATATCCAGAATTTAAAAAAATATATATAAATATTAAAAATAGGGAAATGTTCAAAAGATATTTTTTCGTGATTTTATTCAAAGAGTTCTTTTGCTGAGGATAATAAATCACTTCAATGTAATATTCCAGGTGCATCAATTTTTATCCATCAATTACTATTCGCAAAACATCACATCATATTTATAGCGCAGGAAATTAGGGAAATTTATTATTCTTCTTTAACCATTAAAATAAATACATATAAATGTGACATAGGAACTAGTCAAAATAACATATATTTATGGTTTTCATTATTTACATAAGATCTTCACTATATAAATCATTGATGATTGATCAATTTTGCACTTCCCGAAGTGAGTTAATTTTTTTTTGGGAAGCGGTAAAAAAACTTCCATAAATAATAATTTCGGAATTAGGAAGAAAATAGCTTTACGATAAAATATTTTTTTTTAATAATTTGAAAAGCGATAATATTTCTTACGGAAATTAAAAGCATACAAACCGGCGAAATAATTTAAAATGCGAAGAAAAACCTCTATATTCATGAAAAAATAAGTAGATTAAGCGGCTCACTCCAAAAGCCGGTGAATACAATAGATGGCGCCTACTGTTTATCTCCAGTGAAAGGCCAGATGGAATTACGAGACAACCCGAAGATTATTTGGCATTAATGAAGGCGAAGACAGTAGAATAAATTATTAAATCTATTAAAAATAACTCTACCCGGCTTTATTTTAGTTTACAAATACATAAAATATTTATATTCTCATTCTTGACTATTCAATGAATATTAAGGCTTTAATCACACTGAGTATATTCTACTTCAGTCGTTTGCTTATTGGTGAGTGAGGCCTAAGGGAGAACCTAATCGCCTACCTCTCTTTTGATGTCTGGGGCTGCATGAAAAGTTATAGACACCGATATTTCATATTTTTGTGACACTTACACTGATCATGAGTATCCATGAGGTAGAGTTTTTGGTTTAGCTACCGATGTGTCAAAAAAAATACAAGCAAATATATAAAGGCTCCCTCCACGAAGGGATTTGTTGGGTCCTTCTATTAGTTTGCGTTTTATTGACTCTTACTAAAATGTAAAATGAGGCAACAGAAATACCTACTAAAAATAGCTTTATGTTACGCAACAACTTTCCTCTAGTGCTGCAATGAATAATATTAGATGGTGTAGGTTTTTTCTCCGACTGATAGGTATAGATATTGGCTCCTAGATTATAAGAGTCCAGATGATATGGACCAGCCAAAGCAAGGCAGCTTTTACCCCTACCTCGAGACAGCACTCTCCCAGCGCTACGGGCTCTAGCACTTTGTCATGAAAAGCAACCCCTCTGATCCTATCTCCAGACGATTTTTCAGTGCAGGCTTAGGGAGGAGCTTGATGACAGGAAAAGAGAGAGTTTTTTTGTTAAGACAAGAGAGGAGTGGAAATAGATTGTCACCTTGGAGAAGAATTCATAATTTTTTATACTTTGTTATACCATAATAGATAAGTGCGGCCTGTCCACGTTATCCAGATCATGTTTTTACCCTTTCTGCATATTGTTTAGGTTGCCTTAGTTTAAGTACATCGTTCTAACAAAAGGGAAACCTTTTACAAAGTTATCGGGGAAATCTATTTAAGCGGGTATAATAAGGTTATTTTTAAAATTATAATAAGGTATTTTCTTAGACTTCCTAAGACCGAATGAATTGAAAATTTGTATTATTACTGAGGAAGATGGCTTAAAGACGATTTAATAAAAAAAATCCTCAAAATAAGGTAAATGCAAGCCTTAGGGTCGGAAAGAATACATGTTTACCCACACTCTATGAGATAAAATGAGCTGATATGGAGAATTATTACTTAAAATGACGGTCCAAAGACGGCTCGGTGAAAAATATCTCATAATGTAAAAGTTTTGGAAAAATCAGCATTTTTACCGGAAAAATGCGAGTCTTGGTTTCAGAAAATACCTAGTTCATACATCATTGAACTAATCCGCATTAAGTTTCCATCAGAAAACGTGTACTTAAGACTACAGTTCAAAGATAAATACTTTTAATTGCTAGTATTACTCAGAAATGCAAAACATATATAATTACATGTTAACAATTTCAAATAAACACCAACGCATTTCTAGGAAAGTACTTACAAAATACACAGTGTTGTAATAATGGAGTTCATTTTCTTAAGTTGACTGCCTGTTTCCGAGCCACAGTTTGATAATACCTTTTCAAAATAAAATGGCTATCACGAGTAAAAATAATGACCTAGCAGAAATTAAAAATTGATTAAATTTAAAATGATAAAGATAGAGATAAACAGAGTTTTACAAATTAAACGCCAAATCCCTGAATATTTTTTTAGAATAAAGTGTATTAATTGACATTTTATTTCTTCGCTTTTATCTTTGAAACTAGATTCTTATGTTACTTTTCCATTTACCTAGTTTTCAAAAGGTTTTCATGAAATATGAGAAGATCCTTAAATGTTATGTCAAAGAGACAAAGCAATTATTTTCTGTTGAATTCGAATGTGAATATTTTTTTCGCTGAACACATTATTTTGACAACTCTTGAAGTATGGTGGAAAACTCTTCTTTCCTGGACCCGAAGATTGCAATTCAAACTCAAAGATGGGCTAGAAAAGATACGTGAATTATTCCAAATATTATTTTCTCAAATTTAAATAAATTAGATTTTGGTGCGTTCTTGTTTCAGAGTATATTCTTGATATTATGTTTATTAATCATATTTGTACATCTAGTTGCCTCCCAGCCGTCCTCTATCGTATCTTCTACCTTCTCCACTTCTTTCAACACTGTAGTATCCGAATCTGCGATAAAACACCAAATGTGTATTCAGCTTCAGATGAATTTGGGAAATAGTGGACGGTAAAAGATAAAACTATACTTCTTGATGGAATTGTCTAAATGCACCTTGTGGAAAAATAATAGAATGAAGAAAAAATGGGAAACCATTGTAGTACCCCGATGTAGTCGAAGTAGTCATACACAATTGTATTCTTAACGAAACAAATACACCACACTAAGTTTAGTATTTTTAATTCACAACACCACATTTATTTTATTTTATTTGGAGATCAAAAAAACAAACCGAGAACAATCAAAAATCTAACAAGGAACTCGTTTTTTCACACTAAACTCTTCTGTCTGATTGTCAATTGTTTCGAACACGGTGTTGTTGAATACAGAATTCGAAACAGCAAAATGGTTGGACGAAGTCGGGATTTGGGTGAAAAAACATCAAGGTGACCTATTAAATTATCACTTTGAAATCCAACAAACACATTTCCCAAATAATTGGGATGCTATAGTGCCACTGGTTTCAAGCAACGGAGACTCATGCGGGGTAGTACATAATTATTTTTTTTGCGTTTTTTGTCAATATTGGACATAAGCTATCGTTCTCAAAAATAATTTATCGGAACAAAATCAACAATCCTAAGGATAAGTGCAAACAAGAAAATTAATTGAAAATCAATTTTGAGACCTGGTACTATCCGGGGATGGAATCGAGTTCATTCCCGAAAACATTCTTACATTTCTAGATCTGAACATTTTGAGGAAACTGTAATTAGCGCCATGGAAACTCTAGCCATTTCTTATTATCTTTGAAGATACGAGTACCATGACAAAAAATGACATTATCAAAAAAATGGTACATAAATATTTTCTATCAAGCCAGGAGCACAAGTAAAAATGGGAAATTAAAGACATAAAAAAATTGATGGTAGTTTCTATTTACATTAGCAGCTGTGATGATCTTTTTGTAGGTAGCATTAATTTATACAGACCTAACCTAGAATATTATAATGGCAGTGTGAAATATTGATGAATTTGATCAGTTTTGTGTAAGCGTGGCATGATTAAATATCGCACAATTGTTGGATCGAATCCATAGAAATCGATAAAAAATGAAAATAGCAACCAAATAATGAAACATTGGTGTTAATTTGTTAAGTTATTATACACTTTTTTTATAAAATCAATACTGCACAATACGAAATAATTTCAAAAATAAATCATGTATTCGTTATAAATAATTTATTTTTAAGTTAAAAATTTATTCACAAACTTTTCTTTTAAGATGTCGAACGTATTTACTTTTCAGACATTATTTATGAAACTCTGTTCAAGAATTTTTCTAACATTACGTCTGATTAGCTTTAGGAGAAGCTTTCAAAAGCTTACCAATTAGTACTCGTAGTTAGTTAGAAGATTATATTTTAGCCATGATTAAGCAGGGGAAAATACACAAATATGCTAGCTAGATATACGTACCATAATAAAGTTATAAGTATGTACACAATGTTGAATATTTCATACTTTAAAAGGATAATTTAATATTTTATTAATTATCTTTGGTTTATTCTAATTCATACATCGTCTCACACACACTTTTTTCTTATTATACATAAAATATTATATGTAACTGACTCTTTACATAACCATCACATAATTAATGCTTAAATTATTATAAAAAGGTTAAAAAAACTTCAAAAACAAATTATGTTTTTTAATCAAGTAAAACATTTTTTTCAGATTTGAGTTGTTGCTTAATATGATAGGTTTTGAATATACCTGGTTTAAAAAAACACTTTGACTGTTTTACAATGTACCTGTAGAGCTTAGATTTCAGACCCTAGAATATAACAATCTATACTAATTCACACATAATCCGGTTGCCTTCGTGTGTCTCATATTATAAAATATATAATAATTTACACAACATTAAAATCAATTTTATCTCTACGTTATCACCAGCTCAATAAGATCTGAGCAGATTAAAAAAGTAACTAGACACATAATTGGAACAATTTCCGCACAGTTAGTCTTTATGTTGAAGGTTAGGAAGCCGGTTTTCATTTGAGTTTTCACATTCATTCACCATTATACTATCTATGAATAAATCTGTTTTTTTTTTCCTAAAGCAATCAATTTCTAGTTGAATTTTTCTGATACAAATATTTTTGGGCCAGAGTAAAAGAAAATTTAAGTCTTACTGTTTTCTGATGAAGGTAAGAATAATACGAATGTGTTCCCAGGGACCCACCACTTACATAAATATACATATCTACAGACATTTTACTTGCGATTAAATTAAACGTCTTTGATGCCGTCAGTTAATGATAAATAGATAGATAATGTTGGTAAGCGAAGGATGCTCTTTAAATAGATTTTGATTATAGTAGTAATTACTCTGTTTTCCCCCCGAATTTCAGTACAATTTTCTCGCCAAAAAAAATAAAAATTATGTACAAAAATGTAATATATTGTCTCATAATTTTCTTTATTTTTCTTCAAGACAGGAGAAACAGAGGAAGATCACCGATGGGTTAGAGGGTTTAAATATCACAGGTGTCTGAAACGCCGGTGTACGCAGCTCTCCTTGCAGCTTAGGATCGGTGGTCAAGGGAAAGGGGCTTGGGGGGGGGGAGTCTTCCCCGGAGCACCTAGAGTGGGGGTCGTGATCATAAGCAATGACTCAGCGCTCAAGAAGAAGCTCCAGTTGTGTTGAGCTATGCATTACAGACAGAAAATTGACAAAATTTAATAAAGCCACTCTTTTTTTTACAAAAAAGTCACGTGGCCATATTATGGCCGCGGAAATCACAGTGTATTATTTTATATCATTCCATCGGAACAAGGTTACTAATTTTCATAAAATTCTATAATTGTGTTGATATTTTTTAAATTCTAAAATTATTTAGTAGCTTCAACCTTAGTGATCCCACTCAGCTTAATTGTAATTTATATATCGTCTACTTTAATGTTTATTAAAAATGAAGATAATAATGTCACATACAACCTTAATAAAAATAACATCTCTGACACGTGGATTCGAAATATTAAAATGGAACCTGCTGAAGAGGAAAACTTAAGAATTTTTCATCCTGTCTCATCATATTTGTGAAGGTAAATGTATAATATTAATCAAGTGAAGTGAAGTAGAGCACGATCCTGGAGTATACACATATGAAAATACGAATACCTGTCGTAATAATAAATTCGCAGACTGCGCCTAGGAATAAATCAATAAATATAGGCTGGTAGTAAAACGAAAAATTTTACGCTTTGAGACAATTTTATGTAAGAAAAAACTCTGGTTATAGTATCCTAATAGCTCGAGTTCTGAACCGGAAACCTGGCCGTCAAAAGACTGTCAAGAACGGAGAATTTTCCAGATGGCGGCAGGTATGATATTCGAGTATTTCTTATTTCATTCTGCTCATTATTTATTCTAGTCATTCTCCTTTTTATCATTCAAATTCACGTTGAAATTTGTGGCATTTGAAAGAGAAATACTAAAACTTTGAGCTTCGGTGAACGGTGAATCGTTGGTGTTAGAGAGTTATGTATTATTAAAAATTTTAGTAACTTATTTCCAAGTCATAAAAATAAGGGATTTTTCAAATGTTCAGGTCAGACGAGTAGGCAGACCAGGACATTTGCAGACAGTGGCTTGGGTTATTCATTTAACGAAGAACCGAATGCAGTAGAAATATGTCTTTGTTGAATGAAATGAGTTTTTTTTACCTCCTTAGGAATAATGTATCAAAAGTGTATTTTTGTGCTATATTATTGGTTAAATAAAATTTGAAAAATTAAACACGACAAGCAGTTTAAAATAAAGTTTCTAAAAAATTCCCTAATGATGAACGAAATACTGTACGAGATGCAAGAGACATATGCTATATGATACAACTGAATATATAAGGTGAAAGTAAATGATAGGAGTCGATGAAAAACATGGCACAGTCAATATATTGCTGAGAAGATATGAGCACGAAGGAGTTTTTACAATGCGGAGTGTGGTTCAATCCTCTCTGCCTACCGAGGCGGGAAAATGGTGTAAATGTTTCCAAAACGTGCTGTTAATATGTATTACGTACATTTTTCTTATTAACCCTGTGATACAAGTATGTGAGTATACATAAAATTGATTGATTTAAAAAAAGACAACCATTCCCGAGTTACGAATAACCTGACATTATTTGAAAAATTCCTACTGCCATCATAAGAAGCGGAAGATGTTGATTGTGCAATGATGGAGGACTTGGCCAGCAAAGAAAATGAACGCACCACGACCGGGTGGGAATCCGACGCTTTTGTCCACTCAGCTACAAAAACATAACAAAAAAACATATTACAATTATGTTTGCATTCATCTTAGGTAGCTTGAGATTACCTTTTATGTAATTCAACTGAAATTTGAATATTAAAGGCTAAACTTTTTTCAATGGACCTTAGATTTTGATCTATGGGCAGACCTAAGCGAAAGGGCCCTATATACGTAGGACACTCAGAGGGCAACGAAATTCGGAAAAGCGCTATTTTATGAGATCTCAAAGGTTACGTGCTGCGTACAGCTGAGCCAGTGTAAATGTTGGAAACTTTTTTAGCCATCAAATGTGTCGTAAAATGTCCTTTACTGAAATAAAGGCGTACTTTAGTCATATGTTACTGGAGAGAATAAGAGAGCTTTTTATCAACAGAACGCTCCAGAAAATATTTCAGGAACGTGCTAAGGAGTCCTTTCGTAATTTTCAAAAGTAGCTCGAAGCTTTCAGAGACTTAAATGGTTGGAAGCTTTTTAGAAAGTAGGACAGACACTAGATAGTCTCTCATAGTAGAGAAGATTTCTCTACTCTTGAACTGCGATGAAATGAATTACTACCCAGTTTATCGCATTGAACTGAAAATTTAACAAAGGTAAAATACAACTCTTCTGTCTATGATCATACTTCAAGACTTTAAACTTATTCACTGATTCTAAATAAAAAAAACAAGCCTCAAAGTTGAATTAATTTTATGAATGGAGAACAACATTTCAAAATTATATTTTTTTTCTCAAATTCATTCATAAGAAAATTCACCTTACGAATCGATTCAATTTTTTGAAACTCGTGCCTTAATTTTTTTCTTGTTATTATGTATTCTCAAAATAACCTTGTCTTTAAATAAATCAAAAGCAGATAAAATAAAAATAGACAATTTCTTTAACCTGAAATTCTTGCTTTTATTATTTCATTTTTCTTAGTCAAACTTAAACTAAACCAAACTTAAATCGTTGAATCTCTTTTCTCTCCCCGCTCCCTTCAGCCTCATAATATACCCCAATTCGGGATGTCGTAGGCTCACCAGCTCCAGGCAGTTGGGAGTAGTAAGACTCTAGTGCGGTATTATCGGTTGTGCGGTGAAAATTACTGATCTTAAGAGTTTTATAATTAAGATTGTCTTTTGATGTAGCCTCCATCTAAGTTAAAAGATTAACTAACTAACTAACCATCACGCCGTTTCCCCGCAGGGGTAGGCAGAGAGGAGGAACCGCCATACAACTCTGTCTTGGCACACACTCCTTGCTTCATTTACATTCATACATCGTCTCATACATACTCTTCTGTTATTCTGACTCTTCACATGACCCGATTCAAGTATTTGATTTACTTGATCGTGCCATGTCTTTCTCGGGCGTCCTCGACTTCTTCTTCTATTCACTTTCGTATCATATATTCTTTTCACACTTCCTTCTTCGTTCATTCGCTCTACATGCCCAAACCATCTAAGCGTCCCTTTCTTGATCCTATCCATTACGCTCATATCAGCCTTGCATTATTTCCGGATATCCACATTTGTAATACGGTCATACATGGTTTTACCGCACATCCGTCTCAAAGATCTCATTTCCACAGCATTCAGTCTACTTTCATTCTTCCTCTGCCAGTTCCATGCCTCACTGCCATAGATCAGGGTTGGTATAAGCACTCCATTGTGGACTGCTAGCTTCGCTTCTTTGGACAATTTCTTATTTGCCCCAACAGCGTTCAGTCCTCCATTAATGGAGTTTCCTGCATTCACCCTTCTTTCAATATCCTTATCAGCCTTTCCGTCTCTTGTAAACGTACTTCCTAAATACACAAACTCATCCACTTGCTCCAAGTATTCATCATTCACAACTATATTGCAGTAAAAGAGGTACACAACATAATCTATTACATACAATATTGATTTCAGTCGAAAGTACCTTATCGGTATAATTAATCAATTTCCCCGAAAGATAGCCCCAAAGTGCGTTTTCACTCCCTGTATACAATATGATACACAATGTATTCATTTTGATAAATTTCTATACAGGCAAGGCTTTCAGTGTACCCAGCTAACAAAAACCTTCTACTGCCTGGTATAATGATGACGGGACATGGAATTGGATTTAAAATTAATATTGATTGCACCACATAACATGACGTATTAAGGTTAATAAGTGTGTATTAAAATTCTTTATCTATATTATTTTGCTAAAAACTTATTCTACACAAGTTTAAATATTACGTAGTGATTTTTTTTAACCAAAATACAAAATACTGTTTGTTTGTTTCTGAATCGGAAAAAACTCTTAAGTAGTATTTTTCGGCTGTCAATTCTTAAGGGAAACACACTTTTAAATAATAATATGAAGGTATGAAGTGTAAAAAACATATTTGAATTAACCCTACTTTTGTTTTTACATGTTTAAATTTAATATTATTGTTACTAAGTTTTTTTTTTTTAATTTTTAGCGACAGCTGTTCGGCTTTCAATGCCTTATTATTATTTTATTCTTCTTATAGTTAATACCGCACAAGAGTCCCAACTAATCCTTACCGTTGAGAGTCAGTGGAATTATGGAAACTCCGATTGCGGAATGTCGTGAGCAGGCCCGGCCCGAAGCCAACCGGCGCCTGGCGCAAGTACTTTTGTTGGCGCCCTTTGTCAAAACCTATGTTTAAACACCAAAAGTATGAAAAATTTTATTCGCGTCTAACAAAATAACTAATTGTGTAATTATTCGCTATTTTCTGCATGGAGCCATGAGCACTGTACACAAAAAGTAAGACTTTCAAAGAAATCACTTTTAACCACTTGTATTTGGCAGGTTTCCCCTCTAAAAATATCTAAATTTTAAAAAATAACAAAACGCAATAAAAACGACAACGTGCAATAATCTAGAAGTATATATTGCATTGTTTTTTAATGTAAACTTAACATTTATGTCAGTAAGCAAAAACAATCTTTACGTGGCTTGCAATACGAGTACATTTCAAATTCGTGTGCATTCACATTGTGATAAAACGTTGCTTTAGTCAAAATGACTGACATTGCTGGAAAAATTCAACATCACTTTAAATTCATAAATAAATACTGTCTCATTAAACTAAATTTGCAACAATTTTTTTCTCATTTGTGATGTGGTAATGTGTGTTAAAAAGTGGCCAAATTGTGCAAAAAACAAGTATGAGATGAGAAGCGCGAATTTTCACTCCGCGCCGTTCGATTGTCGTCCATGAAAAGCATTTTATTTATTTTCTATTTAAGGTTGATAGTATAAAGGCAATGGTTATGTATTACTGTGTACTGGTAGATTTAAAAAAAACCTTTTAATAGGATATTTGACTCCAATGTTGTTTTTTTTATAATTATATTAAATTGGGTTTTATGTATAGTTAAAACAGATCTTCAAATTTCCTGTAAAAAAATACTGAAACTTTTTTTTTAAGGATTATCGCCCAGAATTAAAACGAGTATAAAGTATCAAAGATAATTCATATTCAGTCAAAAGTCTACCATTAGTAAAATTTGTAAAAAAATCAATTTAAGGACTAAATGTAACGCTTTGGGTCGAAAAAACGATGCTGTTTTCTCGTTTCTTCTGTTCTATGAGACGAATCAAATAAAACTTTGAAATTCATTTAAGTATGATGTAATTAACACGATTTAATGAAAAAATCCGACAAAAGTAACATATGATCCACCTTGCGGGTAAAATGCTAAACTTAGGGTCAAAAATAATATGCCGTTTTCTCAGGATCTGAAAATCCGAATGGGTGAATCCAAGTTGGACTAAAGAGGACTAAATTTAAAAAAAACATCCAAATTAACATTCATTAAAAAAAAACCTTTTATTGCGACAAAATGTGTGCTTTAGAGTCGGAAAAAAAGGGCCGTTTTCTCAAGATCTGTGTGACCAAATGAAGTGAGCCTTTGGAATTTTCTGAAGAATGATGCACTTAAGACAATTTATTGAAAAAATCCCCCAAACGTAACATTTGCAAAAAAAAAAAATCATTTTTGCGAACAAAGATGCCCTGGCGTCAAAAATTATATGTTGTTTTCTAAGGTTCTATGAGGCCGAATGGAATGAACCGTTGAAATTCTCAAAAAATATATGGACTTATAATACAAACCCTACCAAAATAATTTTTGCGGGCGAACTGCACGCCTGGGGTCGGAACTAAGAATACGTTTTCTTAGGTTCTATGAGACCGAATGGAGTGAAACTTTGGAATTTTCTAAAACATGATAAACTGAAGATGAATATATGAAAAGAACTTACAGAAGTAACATTTGTGAAAAAAATAGCACTTTTCCGGCGAAATGCGAACCTTGGGGTCGGAAATTCGATGCCGTTTTCTCAGGCTCTATGTGACCGAATGAGATGAATCTTTAGAATTCTGCCGAAAATGATGAACTGTAGACGATTCATGAAAAAATTCTCCAAAAGAAACATTTGTAAGAACAATACCATTTTCACAACTGAAATGTAAGCCTTGGGATCAAAAACCTTATACCGTTTTCTCAGGTTCTATTAGACAGAATAAAGTGAATCTTTTAAATCTTCTTCAAAAATGATCAACTAAAGACGATTAAATGAAAAAGTCTTTCAAAAGTAACATTTGTTAAAAAAATACCACTTTGCCGGCAAAATGCGAACTTTGGAGTTGAAAATAAGATGACGTTTTCTCCGGCTCTATGAGACCGAATGAAATGCATCTTGAGAATTCCACCAAAAATGATGGACTTAAGAAGATTAAATGAAAAAAAATTTCAAAAGTTACATTTTTTGTAAAATTAAAAATACCCCACTACGGGCAAAATTCGAACCTGAGGGTTGGAAATAAGATGCCGTTTTATATTATTTTCTATGAGACCAAACGAAATAAATCTATAGAATTTCACCATAAATGATGGACTTAAGACGGTTTTATAAAAAAATCATCCAAAAGTAACATTTGTAAGAACAATACCATTTTTATGACGAAAATGCGAGCCTTGGGGTCGAAAATCATATGCCGTTTTCTCAGGTTCTACTTGACCAAATGAAATGATTCTTTTAAATTTTCGTCAAAAATGATGAAATGAAGACGATTAAATGAAAAAAACTTCCAAAAGTAACATTTGTGAAAAAAAATACCACTTTGCGGGCAAATTGCGAACCTTGGGGTCGGAAATTGGATGCCGTTTTTTCAGGCTCTATGTGACAAAATAAAGTGAACCTTTTAAATCTTCTTCAAAAATGATCAACTAAAGACGATTAAATGAAAAAATCTTCCAAAAGTAATATTTGTTAAAAAAAATACCAATTTGCGGGCAAAATGCAAACCTTGGGGTCGGAAATTCGATGTTGTTTTCTCAGGCTCTATAGAACCGAATGAGATGAATCTTTGGAACTCCACTAAAAATAATAGACTTAAGAAGATTAAATGAAAAAATCTCAAAAAGTAACATTTGTAAAAAAAAAATACCCTACTACGGGCAAAATGCGAACCTTGGGGTTGAAAATAAAATGCCGTTTTATTAGGTTCTATGTGACCAAACGAAATAAATCCAAAGAATTTCACCATAAATGATGGATTTAAGACAGGTTTTATAAAAAAAACATCAAAAAGTAACATTTATAAGAACAATACCATTTTTACGACAAAAATGCGAGCCTTGGGGTCGAAAATCAAATGCCGTTTTCTCAGCTTCTTAGCCCCAATGTAGCGAATCGTTAAAATTTTCCCCAATAATGATAGATTGAAGACGATTGACTGGAAAAATCTTCCAAAAGTAAAATTTGTAAAAAAAATACCAAGTTGCGGGCAAAATGCGAACCTTGGGGTCGGAAATTGGTTGCCGTTTTTTCAGGCTCTATGGAACCGAATAAGATGAATCTTTGGTATTCCAATAAGAATGATGGACTTAAGAAGATTAAATGAAAAAATCACAAAAAGTAACATTTGCAAAGTTAAAAATACTCCACTGCGGGCAAAATAAGAACCTTAGGGTTGGAAATAAGATGCCGTTTTCTCAGGCGCTATGAGACCAAACGAAACAAATATAAAGGATTCCGCCATAAATGATGGACTTAAGACGGTTTTATAAAAAAATCATCCAAAAGTAACATTTGTAAGAACAATACCATTTTTCGACGAAAATGCGAGGCTTGGGGTCGAAAATCATATGCCGTTTTCTCAGGTTCTGTTTGACCAAATGAAGTGAACATGAAAAAAGCTTCCAATAGTAACATTTGTTAAAAATATACCACTTTGCGGGCAAAATGCGAACCTTAGGGTCGGAAATTGGATGCCGTTTTCTAAGGCTCTAAATGACCGAATGAGATGAATCTTTGGATTTCTGCCGTATTCAAACATAGCTTGTTTTATAAAATAGCGCTAATAATTGGTTTCAGACTTTAAAAGTAATGCGAAATTATTCCGGTATTGACTGTATCTAAAAATTTTTTTCTCTAAAAATATTACATTTACTACTATGTACCTACTGACGGAGATTATATTTTGAAACGAAAAATGCCTGGGTAAATAATATTGTATAACATTTTCGTATTTCGGCATGTAATATGCCAGTAATTAATTGAGGGAGGTACTTGGTTGGTAATAAATTTTGAGAAAATATCCTGTCTAACCGTTCTCGTTTAATGAGAGACTATAAAATATTTGACGAAGCGTGAAATATTTGTATTAAATCCAAGTTCTGAGATTTATAACATTTCCAAGTTTGTTTCTGGTTTTAGTGTTTATTTTTCAATACTCCATGTTATTTATTAAATACCTGACTTTAAAACAATATCTTTGATTTTTAACGAAATACGAAACAGGACAATACACAAAAAACAAAAAGATTAGGTAGCGACCGAGACACGCACTATGAACTTCCACTCTACCTGGGGGTAACATCTCATTATTTTTATAGTTAAAACCGCACAAGAGTCCCAACTACTTCCAACCAGTAGGATTATGGCATTCCCGATCGGAGTATGTTGTGAGGCTGGTGGTAGCGGGAAGGGAAGGAGATGGGTAAGATGAAGGTTGAGATATTTCTCTACAAGATTCCTTGCTATTCATATCTCTTTACTAAACATGACTAATGCCGTTTTCACCAACGTTACTGAATAAGTATTTTAGCATCATGCCAAAACATTTCAGATACATTTTTTTTCCATTTCACATTTTTTTGAAAATTATTAATATTTTTTTATTATTTTTATATGAATACCGCACACGAGTCTCAACTGCTCCCAACCGTCTAGAGCCAGTGAGACTATGGCATCCCCAAATAGGGTATGTTGTGAGGCTGAAGGTAGTGGGGAGGGGAAGGAGATTGGGAAGAGGAAGGTTGAGAAGTACCTGGCTATTCAGATCTGGTCACCAAATACGGCTAAAGCCATTTCAAGCAACGTTTCAATTCTGAATGGTGGTCTTTCACCAGGGCGATACTTAAAGTATCTACCACTCTGGAACGTGCCGCAAATATACTTTTTATTATGTTTTTTTTATATGAATTAAATGTGTTATGACACATATTAATTAAATAAAAGTTATTGGCGCACGCCGGGTTCGAATCCGCGACCTTTGGATTCGTAGTCGAGCGTCTTACCACTCGACCATGGAGGCCATATATTTTTATTTCTGTGTCTTCTTCTTGTTCGTATTTCAATAATTATTAACATTATATCAGTAATTAAAATCACAATAAAACACAAAGCTTTGATAAGTTCATTCTAATTTAAAATTATTTTTAATAATTGATATAATTTTTCTCATAATTGTTGTAATTTTTAATATTGTCAGTAGTTTTGCGCTTCAAAAACTTTACCAAGCCGTGTCTCAGCCCCATGCACGGAGCTTGAACCGATATAATTTTTAATTACTTTACCAGTTTTTGTTTAAGTAAAGCAATGCGGAATTTTCGGGATTTTCCTGAATCTCTCGTGAGGTTTTTATTGTACATATATATTTAAATCATCTTCTTATTTTGGTGAACAACTAAGCAAAAAAGCTCTCGTCATATAAGATTCGTATCCATAAGATCCACGTCCATCAATAGTATCAATCTTCCTGAAATTATCAGTTGAGTAATTTCATATAAGTCACCTCTAATGTGATCAAGATTTTGATTTTTTTTTAAAATTTTATTCGATGTCTATTCGATTAAAAACCTTTTTTGATATTCAAACTGTTTGGTGAAATCGATTTATTACTTTATTCTGATTTTCCGGAGTCTAGTTTGCTTAGTAATGGTAGCTTTAAATTATTTGATCAATCATATAATATCTACTTAAGTTGATTACCTACCCTTGAAATTGAACGGTAAATTTCCCCATTTCTGTAAATGAACACAATTGAATTGTTAAATTTGTACCACAATTACTCTTACCTCGTGAATTCAATAATAGTTCCTAAATTTTATAATTTCATAGTTAAACGCAAATTGGATTCCCAATTTGAAAAGCATTAGAGCTTGCTTATATTCTCATTTGAGGCTGATACTACATTATTTGGAGTAAATAGAAAATGTTTCAAACAACATCGGGGAAAAGCAATTATAAAATGAAGAAAAAAAAACCTGTCTAGGAACTGAATGCTTAAAGAGATGATGGCCTGGCACACCATAAAAAAGATCGTTAAGACTGGACGATGTCGGCTTCCAATCTTCTTTAATTTCCGAGATATGTCTGACGTAGAACAAAAACCCGAAAGGTTTTAAGGGTTCATATAAGGGTGTATAAAGTATTTCAGTTTCGAGATAGGTATTCTCAATTCCCCCCATCAGGCGCAAAGATGAAGTAAGGGTTTTGAGAAACGCCCTCATGATGAGTTTAGAACATGTTTGTGCTATCGATTCAGTTTAATATGTTTTTTTACATTCGTCTATTGTACAATAAGACATTACGCAATATGAATTCCAAAGTGCGGTATTATTTTTTATACCCCTGAGTTATTATATTTAATTGCATTTCATGTACCTGGTAGGATAGTTACCAGACAGTACCTACTATATTATTGTGACAATTCTACTTCAACCTCACAATATTATGCTCCTATGCGACGAATCCAACATCTAGGAAAAAAATACTCCGATGTTGTTGATGTATTTAGTACATTAATATAAAAATATAAGTGTAAATCAGTAAAGTTTCTTTCGTCTAGTAGAGCTAATTTATTTGATGAAACCATTTAACTCTGAATGGACCTCCTATTCACAACTATTATTTTATTTCTTGTACAATATGTTTGCGCTGTTTATGAGTATATTAATTTTTTAAATTTAAATATTTGTGTTAATGCCTTTAACGGGCGAAAATAAATAAATACAATATTGAAATCTGGAATTTTTTATAAAAAAACTTTGGTTGATTGTTGGCTGATTTGTACCATTTATAGTGATAACACTATCAGACCGTCAACATTTAGAAAGCGGCTATTTAAAACTGGATTAACCCATACCCGGCCTTTTATATCATAATCTTGTTTCATCAGGTTTTATTTTTTTACTCAACGATCTTCGAGAATTCTTTTATAAAACAAATTATGTATTTTCAAAACTCGTTTGACGACTTTTTCACCTTCAAACTATCGGCTTTTTTCAAGCGAGGAATCGAAAACTGACAGATTTTTAGTATTTTATTATTGGTTGGTAGGAATTTGATTCGTTCCTCTGTATTTAGTCAATACTAATAATGATGCAAAATACAGAATCGTATTGGAACTCCGAGAGGAAAGACACTGAGTCGTTTGTCCCAGACAAAGTTAGAGAAACTGCGCCTGCAACGAGCCGAGTTCACCGAAGTAGTGCAAGACAGGGTTACTTAGTGGCGCCTTGTCGATATCCGATACTGCCGACTCAGGTGCAAAAGGGGATGATAACGACTTATCTGCTTTGAATAAACTTACGTTTTACGCTTTGTATTTTTTTATAAAAGCTAAACATATTTGTTGATAATGAGCAAACGTCGGTATCTAGTTCAGAGTGTCAGCCTTTTGATATATAACAGATTGCCTAACATAACGTTTGTATGACAGTAGTAGCTATTTTGTAAATTGAACCATTCGAGGACTGCAGATTGTTGGTGATGAATATTATTCGAATGCCGATTTTCAGAAATTGTTTTTAAACATAGTGTATTCGAATCATTGTGGTTGAATTGAATTTGTTTCTATTGTACAGGTATCATGCACCAATAACCCGAGTAACTCCTTGTTACCGTTTCCTTTCATGTAAGTTCGTATTTTTAATTCCTGAAATTACTTACCATTTTACAATGATTTTCATAGTTTGTTGATAAATAATTCGAGCCCTTCCCGGCAAAAGATCGTAGGCGGCAATTTGACGATTTTCGTTTTTTTTTGTTGAAAATGCTTTATCCCAGCTGTACGTTGATAAATATATATTTTGCATACATTTAAGAAGAAAATAAAAGACTTCAAATTTTGTTGAAATATTTATTTCATTATTTTAAAATAAATAATTCATGGTAAAAATATTTGACATTTCATACACAATAGTAAAAATTAATTATCAGATCAAAATTTTTACAACTAATATTAAACATTTAATATTTTATCCAAAGATTACTAAACTAATTACGTATATAAGACACATCAAACCAATACATGTTTTATCAGAATACGAGTGGTTAGGTAAATATTGTTACTTCATAGAATTGCCTACTTTTAAGCAATTTAAACATATTCGTTACTAATATTAGTTACACAAATACTACCCTTACAATATTAATCATGTAATATTAAATAGAAGGTATGTACTTAAGAACGTCTGTTAGATAAAAGACAGTTAAAACAAAGAAAAGTAAGTAAAATATGATTTAAAAAAGGGAAACAAAGTTACCATAATATAATCTATTCTAAAGTGTTATCATATGGCACTATCTCAAAGAAATTTACACTTTTTTTACTATTGCCTAATATAAAATATTTAAATAAATAATTTAAGGGATAAAGACCAACATTCTATCAAAAACTGATTAAATATAAAAAATATACCTCCGCGGATTGGTATTGGGAAATTTTGTTAAAACACAACATATCTACTAAAGAATTTGTTAAATGATCTAGTCGCTATTCTTACACAATTAAATTTGGAGCTATGAAGCTAGAATTACAATGTTGTATAATACATAAAAGGCAAACATTGCATGCTTCAATCGCTTTGCAAAATATTTCATGAATAAAATAGAATACAGTACAAACTCGTTAATTTGACACCACGAAAACCAGCATATCGCCTAACATTACATTTGTTGGTGTTAAGCTCAGGCACAAATATTAAAGTGTTTACACTTCAAAGAATTTCATAGGAAAAAGCTGTTTTTTTTTCAAGGCTTGAAAAGGATCGTTAAAAAATCGCTACTCGCAATATTTAAATAACGCGTCTATAATATTTTTGGGTTTCAAATTTTCAAACCCAAAACACATGATGTTTCGTTATTTTGAATTGCATCACCTTTAGTATAATTATTTTGGAATATTACATTGTAAGAACAAGCACCATTTAATGTAGTCATAATAAAAAAAATAATAATTTACTCGATGCCTTTTTTCGAATTTTAGGTGCATTGTGTAAATGACAGGTTGTTAGCAGTTAGAAAGTTCCTTTCAGTCCTCTAGATACTGGAATCAAGTGCATCTTCAGATTCGATGGTAGGTGTATGGCAAAAGAGCAGGTGCATCATATTCGTCTTATCGTTTACTCTAACTGCCTAAGGAATCTTCATCAGTCTTCTCCACGTCAAAATTATAATTCACATACCAAAATCATAAAAATTTTCTTCACTGACCTTGTCCAACTAACAGACGTCTAATTATATAGCTTGTACTGTACTCTATAAAGATTTCTTTTTTTATTTGAACATCGAATCCCCTCATCTAATCTTGGCATCCCCAAGTTTAACGAGTCCGAAAAAGCTTTTCCCCGGCTGCATGATACTGTAGCGCATGCTGCCCATGTTCTGCAAGAAGATGCTGTCCGCCCTGCCCAGGTGGAACACGCCCGCGGTGTAGCAGGTGTTCGCTTTGGTGATGCGCTCCTTGGAGTGGGTCATGGTGGTGCACTGCAGGATAGCCTCGTCTCCCAGCCGGTTGCTGCGGAACACCTTAAAGCCGTTGGTGTCGTGGCTGTCATGGAAGTACACCTGTAGAGAAAGGTATATAAAGGATTAGAGTGTGTGGAGATGGTGTTTCAACAACAACAAAATAGCTAGGAACTGAAGAAAAACAGCAGAATACCAGTAAGATTGGATGTGCTTCTAAGACGAAGAGTAAAATTGGAGTAGTTAGCTAAGTGTAATCTTATGCTAGCACTACACGATCGTCCAACCGTCCAACTCCGAACCGGGTCCAACGTTGGACAGTTGGACGATCGCGTAGTGCTAGCATTAGCCATTTGAAAATGACTATTTTGCCCAGAATAATGAAAGCCGGCATCAAAACTCATGTAAATATCAGCAACTAGTAAGAGTATTGTTTTAAATAATGTGAGCGGTTTTATTTTATATCTGGAACTAGCGTTGTGACCGCTTTGAAAGAACTACTTCAAAAAACTACTTCTTTTACCAATAGTTCCTACTTCATTCATTGTTCATTGAACAAATATTTCAATTGAAGTTAGTAGTTAATTTTAGCGTTCATTCATTTCATTAACTTCATTTCATTGAACAAATACTTCAATTGAAGTTGGGAGTTCATTCATTTTATTGAAAAAATACTTCAATGGAAGCTACCGACTAGTACTTTTGTTTTGGCGAGGAACCAGTTCCAGTTCCAGTTTTTGTCACTTTCAAATTTCTACCGACTAGCACGTGTTTTTCAGCGAGGAACCAGTTCCAGTTCTTTTCGTTTTTACTACCGACTAACCGGTTCCAAAAATAACTGAACAAATAACCGGATAAATTAAAATCTCTTTTTTGCGAGTTTGACTTCAATTGAAGTGTTCACTGCGAAGGGTTCAGTTTAAAAAACTAGCAATTCGTGAAGCATCCACAAAACATTGAAGTTTTTCCCAACGCTATCTGGAACAAAATATTCCCACTTAACATAAAAACTTCGAATAATTCTTAAATTATAATAGTACCTACTTCTACAAAAGAAACATTATTCGCATCAGCTCATTTAACTGTTATTTAAAAAACACTACTGTAACATATATAAGGATAGGTAAAAAAACTCCACTATCTTACGTAAAAGTCTATAAATATGCACAGCTTAAAAAAATAACTCCGTATTGACTGTTGCAGAAATAAGTATGCCGACTGCAGAGACACTCTATCAACCGAAAAAGGTAAAGAATTATTGGAACTTTGCCAATTTTTTCCATGTTTTGGATTCTCATAACAGAAAAATAACTTTTGAGTTTAACAGAGGCTAAAAATCTGTTTTGCCAAAGTATTGTTTTTTGTATTAAACTGTAATTTATTTATAGAAAATAACAAAAAAAGTGCGGCGTTTGAAGAGAGCCTTAATTAATTCATATTTTATTGGCAGATGAAAACTAAAAAAACTTGGAAGCTTTGAAGTAAAATCCAAACTTTACGTCCTATCTAGGTTCTATCTCATCAGTAATTCATCTGATGGGAAGTCTATTTTACAATTTAGTCTTTAAAGAATATGAATTTTGAATAGCTTAAATAAATTATTTTTCTTTGGCGCGTGTCAAATTCGTGAATTGTTTAAGATACAGGTAAAAATACTATGCAGTATATTAAAAAAAAAAAAGTTTTTACTGATAAAGTTAGAAAAAAGATTTCAGGAACGTTATATGTTGTACAACAATCTCAAATCAATTAATTTCCTTTAAACAGATAATTTATAAGGTTTTGCCCTTTTTTTGGAGTACAAAAAATATCGGCTGAAGCCGAGCATTTTTGCGTATTCTTTTAAGATTCGTAAACATCCTTTAAGGTTCCTACGGAAAAAATCCGGGTTTTATTTCCAGAGTTCTCGGCGGCCAGTCAATGTCACCTCAATCAAAGATTAATCGGTCCCGAAACTTCTCTTTAAAATGTTAATATCAACGTGCTTTTGAATTGTAAAGCGCTCTATAGTAGATATGTCTCGTCTACACTGCTCAAATGTCCAAACCAATCATGGGGCCAGTATCTTAAAGGTTATTGATGTACCACCCGCTCTTTCATCTTTATAACATTTTTTTATTTCTGAAAAGCAATATCTTTAAGATCCTTAATGTGACCTATACTACCACCCCTAGGCTAACATAAAATTGTTCCTTTTTAATGGTAGCTATAATAACGTATCATTTGTAAAAAAAATAAGTTGAAAGGAAAATGACGTAAGACAAATGAAATACGACTGGTGATTGAAGTTTCTGAAACGGGTAGGAGTACAAAAACTTCTCGAGGATTTTATTTATCTTTAAAATCTTTTTCTACCTCGGCAAATTTAATTCATTTCGCTAGGTCCTTAGAGCCTTTTTGGTAGATTGACTGCTCAAGCTATTAAAAGTAAACATTTATGGATACGAAATCTTCCATATTAGTTTTATTTTATTTAAATGATTTAATTATAAATGGAATTCTATAGATACAGAAAATAAAATACAAACGCTCTACTCGTACACCCAAAAATTTCGATTAAGAAGGGTCCACATTAGGCAGGCTATTTAGACACCAGTTTACTAGCAATTTCTGAAGCGTTTTATTATAATCTACTTTTACAAGCAACTAGGAGTAGTTTTAGTATAAACTCAAATGTAAAGGTTTCAGAGAAGGTTTCCTGAAATGGTCGCCCGGAAAACAGGAAATTGAGAACTCTATGTTAGTAATGAACGTCAAAACTATAGTTGAAATTGCAGCGAGTTCGGTTGGTTTTCAATATAAGGCCTAGCGGTCAATTTTGATTCAAAATAGAAGACTTGCACCGGTCAACAGTCAATTGAGAAACTGTCCATCAAAACAATAACTGCTTCTTATCTACTAAATATTTTATTTTTAATAAAACAAAGACAACGTGCATAATGGCAATAACAGCATTACCTTTACATTGCGCAATTTTGCACCAATAGTACATTATCTCACTAGTATAGCATCTTAGCATATGTAATATGCACTAACGAGAGAAAAATCAAAATGGAAAACTTTCAGAACATCCCTACCAAAAACATTAGAAAAACTGTACTGTACGTATTAAAATACTTTTATCGGTATGCGTCGCATTACTTTCTCAAAAAAATTCCAGAGAAAAAACAAAAATAGAGCCAGCTTAAATTTATTTTTAGCCAGATTAATTTATTGTACACTAATTTAGAAATATTCACCACATACATTGCTTATATTTTTATAAATATATGAATTTTCGATCAATGTTTGCGAAATTGGGAAGTTGTTTACAATATCAATTATAAACATCGCGTATATTCTAATCGTTTTAATCTTAAAGTTTTAACATGGCCATTCTGTTTGATAAATCAGTCTAATATACGCATTTTCTTCAATTATAAAATAGCTCAAGACACACACTTGACCTGTATTAGTTCAAAGAAGACATTGAAAATGATTTTTATTATATTGTTATCTGCAAAACAATCGCAAAATTAAAATGATTTATCTCAATACGTTAAGTCACGCGAATAGAAACGTGATTATTATTAAAATGGAGCAAATCAATGGAAGATATGAAGTGCGATGCGTCACAACTGCAACCAATAATTGTGCAACTGTTGTCTCGAGGAAGGTTAATTAGCCATGACCCGATTGGTTTTTCGATAAATCAGACTTTATCAGGACATACCCCGGCTTTAACCGGTTCAGCAAGGTAATCTGAAAAAAAAGAAAGTTGACCTTAGCATTAACACCATTAACAGTGCTAATACCAAATTAATGATCATCGATAAAAGATATAATCGCATACTTATGAACTCTTTGGCCGACTTCTAAACAGTTTTGACACGAATCTGTCTATCTAGCATAAGTAACGAAAAATGCGTATGATCGCGATTAGGACCTTAATCATAAAGAACCTTCAATTTTATAGTGAAAATTGTCACGAGTTACCTGGTTAAGATTTAGAAGGATCCATCGATCACGAAAACTACCTAAAACGATGACTTGTGTGGAAATATGAACCCTAATAGAAACCGGAAAAAACACGACGTCTTTCAGGTGGTGTGGTATTGATGCCAAATGTAGAAGGTTCCATTTAAATGCTTAAGGACAAAAATCTATCCATAACAAAGGAAGTCAACGTCGAGGAGTTTCTCTCGGCTACCTGCCTTAAGAGTGATGCCCAGCATTTTAATTGTATCACCTGGAAAGACTTCAATAATAATTATTAATAATAATTGGCTGATTTATATAGCGCCGTTTTCGTGACAGAAATATCACCTCAAGGGCGTTTTGAGCCTTAATAAACTAGCGATGATCGTTGCAGTGAAGGGAAGCAAGTCGTGAGGCCAAACCTTTATTAGAATTAGCGACACTATTAAAAATGCAAATCGGGTCTCTGTACCCTATGTCATAATTGTCATCGATACAGAACCCCATCAGCTCTAGAAAAGATCACTGCGCATGTGGCACTTTTTAAAATCACCATCTTCGGTCACGAGAACCATAAAATAAGGCTTAGAGGCAGAAGTGAAATTTAAAATGCCTTTCCTAACATATCAGTCAGTGATGTATATAAAGTAGTTTGAATAATTTTTGTTACAATAACGTCCCCTATATAACGAAACTCAATGTTAATTTATTTCTGATTCTGTCCATTTAGAAGTCTTGGATCTTTCTTGGATTTCAGTTTTTTTTACGTTCAAGCGAACCAGATTGTATAAAAACTTTGGGTAATTAATAAGAAAGCTTTATTTTTAATAATCACAAGAAAAAACATTTTAAATGGACGAATGCTACTATTGTCAAAGAGATTCACAAAAGAAGTTTGTTTATTTACTTCTTTCAATTTTTTACAAAATATTAAAAAAGTTACGTTACGCGTACTTTAAAACGAAATCTTAACAAAAGTATTGAGATTTCACGGATATCAGAAGTGATTTATGATCAGCCAAAGCCATTATTGTATTTTTAAATGGTGATTTGCCAACCATTACATAAAAGTTGTTTGGTGAAATATTGCCAAACAGGTTTGAGATTTGCTTTGGAGGGAAAGGAATGATGAATTTAAATTCTTTATCTCCAGTTTCCGGACGATGGATGGGGAGCTTAGCATTTTCAAACGTGCTTCAATAACGGGTTTGAAGAAGTGCTGGTGAAGTGAACTGAAGATGTGTGGATGGAAGATATTATTCAACGTAATAAACGAAGTAATCCCCTCCACAAGAAGTTCCCGAAATACGTAGCACCATAAAACATTTTTCACAGAGTCACGAAGCGACCAATTCATTTTATTTTAATTTATTAAGGAACAGGTATTTTAAATGAACTAAAATACAAACACAAATTCACAATTCACGTTTAGGACTGTACAAAAACCTTTGTTATACGTGAGCCATACTAATGCTTATTGTATTCTCATTGTATATTGCATACGTGATCCCTCATAGCAATAATATACAAGAGAGAGCGCTGCTATAGTCAATTCTGATGAGTTTTGCCGGACTCGGCTAGACCTGGGCGTGGCTAAGACTAAGGCTAGGGTATTCATACATCCATTCATGGCACATGTCGACACAATGTTTTTGTTTATTCGTATAAAAACTTTTCACAGTATTGTTATAAACAAAAATACATCATATGACTTAAAAAACCGTTGACTTATGTCCATTTATGTCGCATATAAAAACGTGTGGGCTGAGTTGCCGGAGACGCGGGACACGGGAAAACAACCTTACAGTACTTTAAAGCGGTGTGATAATTTGGGAGAATTTGTTGTCTTTTTCTTTCTTATGGTGTACGACGTAAAAAACCGGAGAAAGTGATTTAACCCAAATTTGTATAGGTTGGGTAAAAAGAATTAGCTCTCTCTCCATATATTGTTACTACGAGCGTGATTCGGACTACTGCTTATTGTATTTAAACATCACTTAGCATCACGTCTATAAGTACATAAAATTTATTTGTATGTAGGTATTACGCCATCCACCTTGCTTTTTTCTATTGCTGCTCATAAGTGCTTATTCTGTAAGAAATAGCTTGGATGCAGGGGAATTCTCTTTGCTTTCGGTTTATTATTGTTTATTTGTTAGTGTCTGTACCTGTGTTTTCTCCTAAATAAAAAAAAAATAAATAACGGTAATGTTAATATTTTCTTCGTAGATCTTTTTATTATGTTTTACTTTAGTCCTTAGAGTACATAGAGTGGTACCCATCCAAGGCAGTGTAGTCAGTTTTTGGTGATTTTTACCGGACTCGGCGGACCTGGGCGTGGCTAAGACTAAGGTTAGGGTATTTATACATCCACTCATAGCTCATATCGACATAATGTTTTTGTTTATTCGTATAACTACTTTTTTACAGTATTTTTATCAAAAAATATAGCATATAACCTAAAAAACCGTTTAGTTGTGTCAAGTTTAGTAGCATAGTAAAAAATGTGGGCGGAGTCCCGCGGTGACCCAGGAGCTCAAGATCATTGTGATAGTACATAGAAGCGGGGTATTATGTTTGTTGTCTCTTTCTCTCTCATGGTGTACAACTTAAAAACCCGGAGAAAGTGATTTATCGCAAGTTTGTAGAGGTTGGGTAAAAATAATTAGCTCTCTCTCTCCATACATTTTTACTCCAAGCTTTCGCCTATTCCCCAATTTTATAGCGGTGTCTTCAGACAACTCGATGAGTTATTCGTAGACAATTGCATTAAGACAATTTGACCGAGCCTCGACTGCATTTGATATGTAGAGGTAGCCGAGTGGACAAACGCGTCGGATTCCCACCCGGGCGTCGTGCGTTCAATTCCTTTGCTGGCTAAGTCCTCCATCATTGCACAACCAACATCTTCCGCTTCTTATGATGGCAGTAAGAGTTTTTCAAATATTGTTAGGTTATTCGTAACCCGGGATTTTTTTTTACGTGAATACCGCACAAGAGTTTCAACTGCTCCCAACCGTCTAGAGCCAGTGAGACTATGGCATCCCCGATAGGGGTATATTGTGAGGCTGAAGGTGGTGGGGAGGGGAAGGAGATGAGAAAGGTTGGAAAGTATTTGGCTATTCAGATCTGGTCACCAAACACGGCTAAAACTATTTCAAGCAACGTTTCAATTCTGAATGGTGGTCTTTCACTCTGGTATCAATCACCCTGGAAGGTGCCTCAAAAATATATTATATTTTATTTCAATTTAATGTGTTGACACATATTAATTAAATAAAATTTATTTGCGCACGCCGGGTTTGAACCCACGACCTCTGGATTCGTAGTCGAGCGTCTTACTACTCGACCATGCAGGCCGTCAAATGTTTGGGAATGTTTGTCTTTCTTTAAAAAAATACTAAATAAAAAATAGCGTACATTAACAAAACGTATACAATTGCACAATAATTAAACATTTAAATTTGTTAATATTTTACCTTCAAACTTTTACATTCGTTACTATTACTCTTATAGGAGTGATAAAGTTTAAACTTTTAATGTCGATAAACAAATCTTCACTCATAACTCGAAAACCACCAATAAATACAATAAACCTTTATACTGCATTAAAAACTTTTTACATGGTATTCAATGTTGATTGAGAAGCCATCTGATTTTTCTGTACTGAATATATTAAATATTCTTAAAGCAAAAGAAGGATGCAGCAATAACCAATCGCGGAGCTTGAAACAAAATACACAGAGACTTCTTTGCTCTGAAATAACAACATCATATTTGTCCCCTTGGATTTTTTTTAATAATTACTTCTAGGACGGTATTTTCCGATATCGCCGATGAAATATTTCCTTTGAATTTCAAAGGTGCCTCACCGACTGTGACTTTTCCCGGCGGGTTTGTTGGCAGTTTCTATTTCAGTGCAGCAATATTACTGATCAAAGTAAAAGTACGTTTCCATCGGCAAACAGTGTGTATGCTTAGTGAAAATATCATACACCGTGTTTCATGTTCGTATTGAAAAGCTTTGTGGGGTGATCCCATGAGAATCTAGGTAAAAAAACCGTTAAAAGTTTTTTTAACAAAGTAAACCTAATATATTTTTAAAATTTCTAAAAAAAAATGTATTGTGAGCATTGCTTTTCTCTTTGGTTACTAACTTTGTATGCGTCAAACTATAAGCTCGTAAAAATTTTTCCATATGTTCATGAAAAAACTTTTTTTTTTAGATTTTGAATAATCACTCCCTGAAGAATTGCGGCGTGAACGTCAGAGGCAGTGAATATACAAAACAACTTAAATGCTTAGTTATGAAATTTTTGTAGAGGCATACATTTAGTTTTTGACTCTATTCTTCATACTAATATTTTAGCATGGTCGTTGGATTTAACTCACGTTCTGGCTCTATTAGAACAACGAGTAAATGTTTTAGATAGATTTTATGTTTCTACCATGAAAATAAAGATAAAACACAAATGTAATTTATTTTAATAAAACCAAGTTTAAATAATAAAATTGGGTTAAATCCGACTGTGTCAGTTCATATAAGTGTTTTGGCTCTGAATCCGAAAGAATGCGAGTTTAAAAACTTCGTTAGCAAATAAAATAGGAGGGTACCCTCAAAGTTGTTCATTGAGATACCACGGATCAGAATCGAAAAGTGTCTGAAGTTATCTTTAGTAACAAGATATGAACAAGCACTCTGAATAACAATAGACAAAATCAGGCTACAATTGTAGATGTGCCACTTACCTGAGCATAAACAAAGTATAGGCCACTCTCAGGCACCGCGACGGCGCCGTTCTCTAGGGGGAAGTGGGTGTCCAGTCCCTAGGAGGGCAGCCAGGAGGCTGCGGACCACTTGGTGTAAGGCACCTCCATGGCGTGACGGAGGCGGCCATTACCTGAGATATTGCAATCATTAGTAACTGGTAACACATGCATTCTGTCGTCAGTTTTAATGCACTGGAAAATGTTTTGAACGGATAAAATAAAAATAAAACAATTGTTGAAATGAGGTGTTGAAGGTACTAACCCAAGTATTGTTCAGAGAAAAAGATAATAAGAAAAAATAAAATTGAAATATGTTCGCAAAGGTTTTATGTAACCGTCTAATCTTGACGGGAAACTGGAGTTCTAAGCTTCTCTTGATCACAGGGGATTGGGAGGTGGGAGAGGTGGGGGAGGGATTAAATAAGTTGAAAGGGGGAAGATAAGAGTACACCTCTGAGCACACTGGTTCAACACTAATCAGAAAACTTCCCTGACACTTTTCTGTTAAGGACAAAATGAATCTTAATAAAGACTTGTAAAATCTTTTTCTTATGGGACTAACACTGATTTGATTGCTGAAGTTTGAATTTTCAACTAACTTCATAGATTTATAGCGGAAATATACTTTAATTAATTTAAACTATGGGAAAAGTAACAGGAAAAAAATGTGGATGTTGAAAACAGCGATTTGTCGTATCTTAACGAAATAAAAATTGGGGCAATATTCTGGGAATTTATGATGCTCCGTTTTTATTTAAACAGGCGTATTCGAATCACCACTAAATTATAGAGCGCCGCGACGCCCGCGATACGGAAATATGGAAATATCAAAAACACAAGGCAGACATTGAATAAATAATACGGTGAATATTTTCTTCCACGGGTTGTCTGGTGAATAATTTATTGTAAAATAAAGATACAAATAGTTTGTGGTTGCTAGACACTTAAATAAGGTTTTTAAGGTGATTAGAATAGACTATAAACATACCCTTCTCATTTGAAAACATTATGATTAGTGTTTACACGAATAGAAACTTTACCAGTTTACAACAGAACTGAAGCAATTTTTTTTTAGCATTTTTGTGAACGCCAAGTCACTTACTAAAATCTCATTCGCAAAAACACCTTTCATGTATTGATTTCTAAATTAATCGGTTTCTGCGATAATGTTTTTAAATGTTCAAAATACAGGGCAGTGAAGTTGTTAGCATTATTTTAGTATTTAGTTCAGGAGTGAAACATTTTAACTTTCAGTTGATGTTTCGAAATAATCGCACGGATTCGAAATCGGACCGTGAATTATTTTATTGTACGAATCAAGTCAGGTAAAATACAGTATTGTGTGTATCTGACGCGCGTTTTTAAACTTATGTATGCTTCACCAAAAAGTATACTGAAAACAATTTATGAAAAGATTTTCGCCCAGAATTAAATCATCAAAGTCAAAGTTAAATCAGTTTTTTTTCTGTTTGTTCAGACAAAGCAATAAATTATTACCGCCTGAAATTTAGCGGTTTGAGCGTGAAACACGCTGTGTGTAAGATTAATTAAAAGTTTTTTCGCCTTTCTGAACTCCCTTGGCACATATTGATTTGTCATTAAAAAACTCCCTTCACTAAAGTTTTTAAAACGCGAGCCTTGGGTTTAGAAAATAAAATGCCGTTTTGTCAGGCTCCAATAAAACAGCATGAACTTAGCTTTTGGTTTGGGTAAAGAATGATAAACTGCAGCAGATTTAATGAAGAAATCCACCAAAAGTAAAATTTGAACAAAAAGAAATCAATTTTATAAAAAAATGCGAGCCTTGGGATCAAAAATAAGATGCCGTTTTCCCAGGTTGTAGGACACCGAACACAGTAAACCTTTGGAGTTCTGTTAATAATGATGGATTAAAAACTACAAAATGATAAAATCCTTCAAATGTAACGTTTGTTAAAAAAAAATACCATTTTTTTCAGTCTATGGAATTGAAATGAAGTGAACCATTGCAATTCAGTAGAGAATGATGAACTAATGAATGAAATATAATAATTGCAATATTATAAAAATTACATGTGGAACATGAGATGAGTTAAAAAAAAAGATAACAAAACAAAACAAAAACGTCGACTTGCATTATAAATTTGAAAATGATTGGCTTGATGTTTATATTGGATTGTTTTTTTTTATCCCAACTTAACAATTACGTCAAAATGAAAAAAATAATATTTTAAACTGCTTTAAATACCTTTCAAATTCATGTGCGAAAAATTGTGCAAGAAAATTCTTCAAAATGGCTAGTTTTTTCTGAAAAAATGTAACAGCACTATAAATTCGAATAGCGCTGTTTCATTCTTCTGCATTGAATTTTTAGTTCAAACCAAAGATAGGTACCTACTCCGAATCAAGTATCAAGCGAGAGCCAATTTGCCGTTGGGCCGAGAAATCGCGGGTTCTAGATTGCCGTCCATGAATAGTATTGTTTTTTTCATTTTAAATTATTATATATTTCGCGCTAGGCGTGTAAAAAGCACTTTAATTAGGAACTATAAGTGCCTTAGTAATTCGCCGCTGTTACCTACCAAGAACCTTGATCCAGTATATTGCAGATCGACGCGTCACCCGCTTGAAGCCGTCGTCACAATGACTGCCCTTAACGACTGCACTTAGACCCTTGACCACCTGGGATGTCATTTTTTATGCCTGAGCTAGAATAAGGACAGCCACCTCTTTGCACACATGTGGATGGTATAAAAGACCAGCATGGGAGCTTCTCGGGATCTAACTTCGTCAGTGTTTCATACTGAACAGACATTGATATTTCATTTGAAAATACTCTACTTATAATTCTAGTTTATTCTTATTATTTTTAATTGTTGTTAAAATAAAGATTGAGCGTTTGTTCCAATAAAGTGTTATTATTTGGAAAAAAAAACCTACATTAGTTAACTCCGCCTAGAGTGGACTGCTCCAATTGCGCCTGCCCGATATCGGCCCTTAGCCATACATCAAAATATAACGCATGCAATGTTGGTTTTCAAAGCGTCAATGATTTTAATAGCTCCACCGGAAATAATTGAGTGCAATTAGCTGAATGTGATTACATACTAGACTAAAAAGGGAGAAGGATGAAGCAAAGAGCATATCGAATATCATAGAATCATGGCGTTCCATCAATAATAAATAAATAATCATAAAATCATAGAATATCGAGTAACGGTTGTGTAATTTTTATTGTCGAACGAACGCGTTAGTTATTTAGGGCTCCTACCGTCATAATCTTGATGTTTTCCAATCTGCATGTCCCCTGTATCTCCGCTGAAGTGGGCAGCCATCACCGGTTTCGTTTGGGCGGCCGTTAGGGGGGATCGGGGGTGGGTCTTCTCAAGAGGGTACATTTCCTCCATAGACTCTGAGGCTCGGTTCTGGGGCCCATGCTTGCGGAACCTACGGATCCGCCTCACTCCAATCTCCTCCGGTTTTCGTTGCTAGAAAATAATGACCGTTTAGTGGAAAAGTTCGTAAACATGGTTTAAAGGTGTCGGAGTAGAACAATTCTACAGGTTCTTAATACAGATTGTCAACAAATAAACTAACAAACAATATATTTTTATATCCATATTTTTTTGTGTCTACAATATCTAATGTAGCGATTATAAGTATGTCAACTGTTAGGCAGTTAAGCTATCGAGATTTGACAATACTTAACACTAGTGGATATATATTTGTAGTAAGCACGGCAAAAAACATATCTCAGTTTTAAGTGAAATACTCATTTTTGTAAAAAAAAACGTTCTAATAAAATAAAGATGAATATATCACAAATACATCACATAAAATGGGAAAAAAAGAGCAACAGATAAAGAACAGCACATACATGATATTAAATGAAGCAACGACAAAAATAGGACAAAATATAAAAATATAAGAAAGAAGAATCAAATGAAAGCCAAAGTCAAGTTAAAGTTTTGGTTAAGAGTCGTAAAAAATTACAAAGATCATTTAGATAAAAATAAATTAATTTTAAATCTTTTGAGACAAGTAACTCACGTGACACATCTTCAGCCTGCGTACAATTTATAATCGATTGATATACATATCTTAATAAATTGCCATTTTTCTACAGCTGGGGATAAAAAAATGATATGTTCTAAAAACATCTATAACCAGGTCCTATAACTAATGCCTTTGTCAGAGTCTTAAGTTAACACATTTTTTCCGAAGAAAATTGACACTTGACTCTAAAGTGTTATACTTACATTTGAGATTTTTTAAATGGATCAACAAATATTATATATTTTATTTTATTTTATTTTATTTTATTTTATTTTATTTTATTTTATTTTATTTTATTTTATTTTATTTTATTTTATTTTATTTTATTTTATTTTATTTTATTTTATTTTATTTTATTTTATTTTATTTTATTTTATTTTATTTTATTTTATTTTTATTTATTTTTATTTTTTTATTTTATTTTATTTTATTTTATTTTTTTTATTTTATTTTATTTTATTTTATTTTATTTTATTTTATTTTATTTTATTTTATTTTATTTTATTTTATTTTTATTTTATTTTTATTTTATTTTATTTTATTTTATTTTATTTTATTTTATTTTATTTTATTTTATTTTTTATTTTATTTTTTATTTTATTTATTTTTTTTAACTGTAACTACAGTTTGATAATGCCCTCAGAAGGCGAAATAGCTGTCACGCGTAAAAATAATTACATCGCAGAACTTTTAACTAAAAACTGTTTTTTATAAAAAAATTAAAATAATAATAATTATTGTTTAAATAAAAGTAAAAAACCTAAAAATTAAAATGGAGTTCTACAAAATAAACTTTAAAACCATAGATAAATTTTATATATACTCGCATATTGTATTGTTTACAAGTGTATGTTAGAAAACATCCGTATTGGGAACAAATTTCGCAAATTCATCCACCAAAACAAAAAAAGAGCCATGAAGTGTGTTCCGCAAAGAGCTGTGAAAAACAATTTATACTTTATGTTGCGGCAAACAAATTTGTTTGGATTGTCACCCGGTAAGAACCATCACGCCTCCTGAATTTCGTAAGTTTAGGAGCTTAGCGAAGCTATTCGCTGTTTGATGATTTTCCTTTCAAGACTTTTTAGTGCATTTTTTTAGTAAATGACTTCCTATAAAAATGTATTACGTAACGTAACGACAGAAACATTCGTATTTATTTTTTATTTGAGCATCTGAACCCTAAAAAACTTCATTTGAAAATAAATAGCAAAATACGTCTGCCATACCTGTCGTGGAACATAACAATAATGTGTGAGCGTGAGAATTTCACTGAACTTGCGTCAATTTCGCTTGGATAAATATAATTTGAGCTGGAAAATTACAAGCACATGTCTGAAGAAAAGAGATTTTGTGAAGTTTGACTGAGCCTGATTTTTCCTGGAAGTCAGTCGAGGAGAATGAGTTTTAGACAAACAAATACCGTTTTCGAATCACTGGTCCGAGGGAAATACTGATTTGATCAAGCTGTCAGGTAAACAATATCTAAAAAATAATCGTTTTGTGAACAGATAAGAATTTCTCTCTTTATTATTTATAAACATTATTTATTCAGTCGAGTGTAATGATTGGAATACAAAACCTTTAACTTATATTATATGGCACTGATAGTTTAAATAATGAAGTTGTTTATAATATTACGGTTATCTGAAAATGGGTTTTAACAAAAACACTTAAAACATCAACATCACACAAGATTTTCCACTAAGGCTAATTTCAAAATCAAACAAAACACACTTCTAAAAATGAAAACACTAACTAACTAACTAACCATCACGCCGTTTCCCCGCAAGGGTAGGCAGAGAGGACGGACCGCCATACAACTCTGTCTTGGCACACACTTCTTGCTTCATTTACATTCATACATCGTCTCATACTACATTCTGACTTCTAAACCCGATTCAAGTATTTGATTTACTTGATCGTGCCATGTCTTTCTCGGGCGTCCTCGACTTCTTCTTCCATTCACTTTCGCATCATATATTCTTTTCACACTCCTTTCTTCGTTCATTCGCTCTACACAAACCATCTAAGCGTCCCTATCAATTCTTCCGGATATCCACATTTGTAATACGGTCATACATGGTTTTACCGCACATCCGTCTCAAAGATCTCATTTCCACAGCATTCAGTCTACTTTCATCCTTCCTCTGCCAGTTCCATGCCTCACTGCCATACATCAGGTTTGGTATAAGCACTCCACTGTGGACTGCTGAAAACACTACACGGTAAATAATAGCCTACCACAAAACACTATACAGATAAATAATCCGATCGAATAAATTTATGTTCATACTAAGAATGTTTTTTTCTATTTCTTACAGATAACCTAGAAACGTTAGTCGTAAAATAAAACCGAAAATCTAAAATAAGAATAATATAATTTTTCTTCAAATGGTATCGATAGGTACCTACTTAAAATATTGCCTATTTCAGTTTTTGAGTTTGTGGATGGGTTTGTTCAAACGATTCGGTACTTATCACAAACTCAAGATTATCAACTTCACTATTTTATGTTTTCTTTTCTTTTGTGGTAGAATAGCTTTAATTTAAAAAATATGCAAGGAAATTCTGTAAACTACATTTGTTATATGAAAAAAAAAGGTTTTGAACTTGAATCACTACAGTGAAAATGAATGCACTTTTTAGAATATTTTTTGTTGTTGTTGTAAATACTGGACAATTATCAATTCTATTTTAACAACACGCTCAACAGTCTGCCTATAGTGCAATATTAAATTTATTTTTTAAAAATATCTGATTTAAAAATTACAAAAATAATTGAATGGACAGCATATTACCAAGAAAGCTGCGTCGTAATCAGCCGCCGGCCCGCTCCTCACATTGGGTTTCCGTATCTTGATGACCCTGCGAAAGGCCTTGGAGCTGTCTTGGTCCGTCTGCATGACCCTAGAAGGTCTGGAGTACACGGGGCCTGGGGTGGCTGTAGTGACGTCTACGGAATGGAACTTCTTAGAGTGTTTTCTGGAGAACCAAACAAAATAACTCAAATTCAAATAAAGCGTTACCCACATGCATACAAAAGTATAAAAGCTCTAAAATAAGAAAATTAAATTCTAAATGTAATTCTCAAAATAAATAAAATTGAATTATTTTTAACATTTGGGAAAAAGAAGCAGATCACTCAAATAATATAAAAGATCTACTAACGCTACAACGTGAAATAAATAATTTCCGGCTTCTAATGAATTTCTACCAAGAATTGACTAACTGGTAAAAAATTAGGGATGCCTTGGTTCAAAGCCGGACGGACACCAAAAGGCTCACGAATAAGAATTTAACTAAAGAAAATAAAAAAACTTTGTATAGGACCAGGAATATTAATTTAATTTTTATGACCGACCGATTTTGCTTAGCCTCAGCATCATCAGGTTACAAAATTAAAGTAAACACAAAATACAAAGTGTGCGGTTATTGTACATACGGAGGGAGAACAAAATATATAATTAATTAACAAAACAATAGAATAACAATTAAATTATAACAAAGGAATAGAAAGAAAGAGACATGTAATATGAATTGGACGAGACAAAACGTCCACTGAGAAGGTGACTAAAGAATAATTATATATTAAATGAGTTTACAAAAATATACCTAACATTGGACTACTGGACAAATTGACCTGATTATTAAGAATATGCCTATCAAGGCCATTCTCAGGTTATTCGTAACCAAAGAATGTTTTTTTTGCTTTTAAAATAAATTAATGGCAGTGCACAAAGTTATTTTTTCTTCATGTGTGTCAAATCACAAAGTAATTAATAATAATAATAATATTTGGATGATTTGTAAAGCGCCGTTTTTGTGAAGAATCACCTCAAGGGCGCTGTGTTAAATTGCGCGAAAATATAAGAATTTAAAAATTTATTTTTTTAAAGAAAGACAAACATTCCCGGGTTACGAATAACCTGACAATGTTTTAAAAACTCCTTGTACAATCATAATAAGCGGAAAATGTTTATTTTGAAATGATGGAGGACTTAGCTCGACACCCGGGTGGGAATCCGACGCGTTTGTCCACTCAGCTACTAACCCGTAATCACTATGCATAAGAAATGGAATCTCATGTTCCTCCACCCTCATTGCATTTAAACGATGAGAGAAATATTAAAGCAAAAACTTATTATTTAACTAACTTTCTTTTGACAGTTTGCCGTTACCAGAAGCACCATTCCTTTCCCGAGACAAAGTTTAACGGCTCAACTTTGCACTAAAACATAAAACTTTTGTCCTGAGAAAGGAAGTAGGGCTAATTCTAAAACCAGTCGAGAGCGTAAAAAAGTTACTAGTTGAAACATAGTACTTATTTCTGTCCATTTATATAATTACGTCAAGCCACAAGGTAGTCACCTTTTAAGAACATTTGAAAATGTTTAAAACCATTATATTAACATAACAAGTATCTTCGTCCAACACTTGGAGTAAGAATATATGGAGAGGTACCTTTGCAAAACAGTGTAGTCAGGACGGTTGACTTTTATACTGACTCGATAGAAAGAGACAAATATATATTAAACGATGCTTGATAGCCTATTAGTTATCGCCCACATGGAATTCGGACATTTAAAAGAAAACACACTACACAAAACAATATCAATATACCACTAAAATGATTTATAAAGTCAAAATATCACACAAACACAAATAAGGTTTGCCTAAATAATGATGGAAGAATTTTGATGATTTTATGTCTTTATGTCATCAAAAATGTGAAAATTCTAAAGTTTGGTCAAAAATATTTGAAACTGTTAAAATACCCCTGAAAAGTGATGTTTGAACATTTACGCATAGCACATAATATCACCATCATGTTTTTTTTACTTGTATAACCACTGTAAGTTTTTTAATCAAAACAAATAAAGGAAATAACTTCAGAATCCGTTGACGTAATTTATGCGACTCGATGATGTGAAGTTAACGCGGACGGAGAACATTCGCACATACTAAGAAGTGCTGCAATATTATGAGACGACTTTTTGTATCTTTCTATCTCATGGCATGCGACGTAAAAACCCAGAGAAAGAGATTTATCGCAAAGTTGTAAACCCAGAGAAAGAGATTTATCGCATAGGTTGGGTAAAAATATTAAGGTTTTTCTCCATATATATTCTTACTCCAAGGTCCTACGTCATCAAAAATGATGTCAAATAATAAATGTATTACAAAAGATAGAAAACTCTAGGGGATCACATGATTTATCTTTGGTATCACTTGAAGCTTTACCTTTTATGTTGCTGACGTAGTTCCTGTTCAGAGTTCCAATCCATTAGCATCCTGGGGCTTCCCCTGGGGCTGTCTCCTGCCGGCAGGTGGTGCTGATCATCGTTTTCCTCGTGAGAGAAATTCCTGGCTCTGGCTGCTTCGTAAGACTCTTCAAGAACTGGTATTCCATTGGATGTCTGCGAGAAGACTTCTCTCTTCGAGCGGGCTAAAACAAAGAAGAAATTATGAACTTGTTGTAAACGAATAATTTTATTACTGCGCATGAAATTTCATATTGTCTTACATTTCACTTTGGTTCTTTTCACAGAAAATTGATGCTTCCACGATAGATAAAAATGTCGATAGATATTAAGTCAGCGATGTCTTAGAGTACATACTTAAAAAGTTTATTCGTACTGAATTTTTAACAAATATGGAGCAAAAAAAAACTCTTTTTCAGAACTCCATATTATAAATAAACATTATTTTTTAAAACTAAACATATTTTAGAACACAGTTAAAATTTATTAAAAATTATTTACGAAGCTGATAAATAATACTTGTGTAGGAGAATAATATTGAAAGATAATAATATATTCAGCTTTAAAAAAGGAAAACCATATACACAACGTGAACTACACTTGTTTGCAAGGAAAACTTCAACAGTTCTCTTTGAATATTAGAGATGGCAGCACTTTCATTTATGGATAGCATACGGAGCGAGTGTGTACGATATAAGTTTCACGGAATGAATAGTTTTAGATAGTATTCTTTATCACCAAAGTAAATTTTCCTATTTTCCAAAAAACAACATCTCGACGAGAAGTTTATATATTCAAAAATAATAGGAGAAAAGATTTAAGGTGTTTAAATTAGAGACAGGTAAACAAAAGTTGAGCACTCAACAGGTCGGAATATAACGTATTTTTAATTCAACTGTAACAAAATGATTCTTCGATGTACCAACGATAGGGTGAAGAATACATAACCATATTTATATTTTTCATATATTTTTATTTTTTCGTAGAAAGCCATAACTTTGTGGTTTGGCATATTTAATGAAAATGAAATAAAAACTTTGCATAAGACTTTCTATAATTACCTTCTCAGTTGACGTTTTGCGTCTTGTATTTCATATTATCTTACTCATTCTCTTTGTTCCTTTGTTACAATTTAAATGTTATTCTATTGTTTTCTCACTGTTCTCTTGTTTTATTTTATATTGTGTTCTCCCTCTGTATGTATACATGTGGTTATGTATACATAACCACACATTTTGTATGTTCTGTTTAGCTTAATTTTGTACCCTGATGATGCTTAGGCTAAGCAAAAACCGGTCGGTCATAAAAATCTAAATGAATTCTATGATCTTATACAAAGTTATTTTATCATTTTCATTAAATATGTAACGAAGCCAAGTCGATCGACAGTGTATAAAACAACAACGTCCCTATTCCGAGAATCTGTTGACATTCCGAAAGTAAGTTTATCGGAAATTAAAGCGACCGCAGCGTTTCCAATATTTTTGGGTCAAACGTTTCGGAAGTGAACCTTCCGATTGAATATTCAAGCTTTTAGAGGTTCGTTTCTGGAAACCGGTTGGATTTTGTTAAATTAGTTTGCATTGATAATAAAGGAGTATTGTGAAAATAAAAGACTTTCAATTCTAAGAGAACGGTTTCCTTTATTGTCTAAATATTTGGACATTGCTGGCTCGAGGCACTTTACTATAAGTTACACTTTAAATTCTCAAAACGTTTCTCCATTTAAAACAACAATAACAAAAAAAAATCTTACAAAAAACATAAGTTTTCGATTTTTGTGATCACTAGAATCCAACTGTCTGGGTCTATAGCATACTATTTTTTAAAGAATGTTTTAGACGGTAAGAAAAAGATATGGAAGGATGAAAGTATACATTGAGGATGGTAGAATATTTGGATAATTTTATGGCGCCGTTTTGGTGAAAAATCACCTCGAGGGCTTGGATATAAAGTAATGCTAATTTCCATATGAAAGGAAGCAAATTTTACTTTGGAAAAATTAATTTGTGATTATTAATAGTAATTATTAAAATTCACTAAAAAAACGCATTTTACGCCATTTACTTTTTGGAATGTTCCTCAACTTTTGTGATTGCTCAGTGAGTGTTGTTGCAATATCGATAATAGTTTTGGTATCGTTATATACGAGTATATAATAGAATACCGATTTTTTTAAAGTAAGACAAACATTCCCGGGTTACGAATAACCTGAAAATATATGAAAAACTCCTACTGCCATCATGAAAAGCGGAAGATGTTGCTTGTGCAATGATGGAGGACTTAGCCAGCAGAGGAATTGAACGCACGACGCCCGGGTGGGAATCCGACGCGTTCTCCACTCAGCTACCAACCGGTCAAAATTATCAGACCTTCTCTTATCCAAACTTTAATTAAGCGATAAAAAAATAGTTATTCTTTGATTCTTCGATCGGTGATTATCCCATCTTCGACAAGACAATTTTCAATTATCTAATCTTTGATTATCCAAAATTCGATTTGTCCAATCTTTGATTATCCAATCTTCAACTATCCAATCTTCAACAATCCAATATTCAATTATCTAATTTTCGATTACAATATTTTCGATTATTTTTCAATTCTTCTATTAAATAATTTTCAATTACCTAAACTTCGACGATCGACTCTTTAATTATCCAATAGTCGCATATCTATTCGTGGGTTTTAAAATCTTCGATAATCGTTTCTTCGATAATCGTTTCTTCGCTAATCGTTTCTTCGATAATCGTTTCTTCGATAATCGTTTCTTCGATAATCGTTTCTTCGCTTATCGTTTCTTTGATAATCGTTTATTCGATAATCGTTTCTTCGATAATCGTTTCTTCGATAATCTTATCATCGATTATCTAATCCTCATTTTTAAACCTTACAAACAATTCAAATAAAGAGTATATCTTTCAATGTCGCTCTGATACACAAAATAACTCAAGGTACTATTCACGGTACTCATCGGATTATCCGTCATATTCGGTTGACCGGCCCTCCCGCCACCCAATTTATATCGGATAACCGGGTGCCTATCAATAACATTAAGGACGAACAGTAGACGCGAGTTAATGTTAGGCCGGTATTGTATAAACGTGAACATGATTTTTCGTAATCAAGCTGATGACGAAAAATAACTTTTACGTAAAGGTCACAGAACAAACCCCCTTTATTTTACTTTCGTTCAACCAGAAGGTTTATTCTCCGAATAAACTCGGGTTTAGATAACTATTTTTAGATACTAAAGTTAGCTCAGTTTAAATCTTCTGAATTCGGAGTTAGGATATCAACGCTTGTCAAGTTTTTTTTACAAAAAGGTCAGAAACGTACCTACCTTCTGCATGCATACCCTTACGTTATTAGGTTTATCTGTATTACGAGTAAGAAATTCTTTTAATGATTTTAATACAACCAAATTTTTAACTTTATTCCACTATTTTAAAATTTGGTGTTATTAAAATCATTGAAATGAAGTTCCACCACGAATAAACAGTTTGTATGTATATTTTGTCCTATTTTTATCATTGTTTCACTATAATATTATGTATGTGCTATTTTCTCTCTGTTGCTCTTTTTCTCATTTCGTGTTATGTATTTTTTTTTGTAATTGGAAAATAGTCCTTTACTTTATATTTAAATAATAGTTTATGAAAGTAAGTCATGTAGACTGTGGACGTAGATGTCAAGTTTTAGAGTAAAATTATTGGTTTTGTTAAAATTGTTTCGATTTCACTTTAAATGGCATTAATACAAGTAAAATAACAATAATTTTAACAAGGTGGGTTTATATTTTTTAAATATTTAATTATTTTTCGATCAATTTTTCTTGAACCATGGAATAATATTATGGGGCTATTATTTTTGTCTAGTCTATGTTAAGTAAATATTTTAAAAGTTTCATGATGGAAATGACGTTGTGACCTAGAATTTAGTTAGGCTAAATTAAATATTCCCGACAGAAAAAAGGCCGCTGTAGTGTATGCCGTTACAACAGTCCCAAACGCTTCCAATCGTCTGGAACCAGTGGGACTATGGTATCTCCAATTGGGAGTATTTCGTGAGTTTAACCTTTCCCCCTTACTGTGCTAAATCATTCTTCGCGTCCCGGTGATGTGTAATCATTACACAGGTAAAAATTGAATTTATTCCCGATTTTCACAAAATGTCTCGTATGCGCCCGATAAGTGCTAATTAATATAAACACTATTTTTCATCCAATGCGTTAATGTATGTATTATGGTTATAGAGATGTTAAAGTTATTAGAAACAATGAGTAGTCGTTACACATCATAGTTAAAGTAAGGTTAAAGGCAGTGGTGAGGGAAAGGAGATGGGGAAAATGGAGGTCGGGAAGTACCTGGCTATTCATATCTTATCACCAAACACGGCTAAAGCCATTTCAAGCAACGTTTCGATTCTGAATCAACTAACATGACTGTGAAAACTTCACGATCCTGGCACTTACCGCTCGTGAATTTCTGCGACCTCGTGGAATCATATTTTCTGTATTTTATGAATGTTCTAGTAAGGATATTAAAAGATCTAAGAAATTATTTTTGTATTTGGAAGTTGAATCAAAGTGTACGGAAATAATTTTTTTATTTTTTTCAGTAGTTTGATACGAACTTTGTTTTTAATTTTGTGATAAGGATTGTGGTTACAAGGCGTTGTTACTTGAGTAAAATCATTATTTTTTTCGTCACAATTGACGGGTTCCGTCCGATCCGATCCGATCATGTCATGCTAAGCTGTCGTATGTTGTTTATGGCCCTTCAGCGATTAGTTCTACTTTGAAAACAAACTAAATTTTGCCTTTGACTGAAGTCAAAAGACCCTTCTCACAGTAGGGAGATGCATGTAATATACTATACATATTTTAAATTTAAAAAAATAACATTATATGCTAGTTTTCATAGGATTGTGCTGAATATGTAAAGAAAAACCTATGATTTTTTAAATACATTAAGATTTCAATTTATACCTACTTATGTATATATATGTGTGTAGTAACTTTATATGCCTAGTTCTACTATTGTGAAATAAATTTAAAAAATACTAGATGTGTAAAAAAATAATTGCATACATCAAATACAAAAATAGAACAAACAAACAAAATGATTCGTTAGTTTAAAAAAAAAATTTTTTAAACGAAAAACTTACATTCCACCGTTACGAACAACCTGATAATTATTGAATTACCCCCAATATAAACGAATAATGCTGTTTGTCCCATGATGTAGGACTTACAAGTAGCTAACAGAGGATAGAACCCGCAAAGCCTGGATGGAGACTCGACGTTTTGGACTGCTCGACTAAACGTATAGTGTGAAATCATTTCATATCTATATCTATAAATCAAAGAAGAATAAAAATAAAATTACTACCTACATGGCCAATAAGAAGGATAAAGACTTAGAGATAATAAAATATAAATCTAAGTATATCAGTTTTTTAATTTTTTAAATATCTATATCTATATAGAGTAAAATATAAAAAAAAGTTTAAAAAATCAGAGTATTCAATAAAAATAAGCAAACTATTGGTATTGTGCATGTGAAAGATGTGTAAAGATACGAGTTTTGTTAAAAGAGGATGAAGAGAGGAGAGGGGAAAGAGGCGGAGAAGAGGAAGGTGGAGAAGTACCTATCTATTCAGATCTAGTCACCAAACACGGTCAATGCAATTTATAGCGACGTTTCAAATCTGCATTGTGATCTTTCACAGGGTTATACTGAGAGCATCTTCCATTCTGAAACTTACCCCAAATATACCTACTATTTATTATTTTGAATCAATTGATTGTGAAATAACACAAATTGATTAAATAAAATTTATTTTTACAAGCCTGGATTTGAACCCGCGACCTTTGGATTCATGTCGAGGATCTTAACCAGTCGACCACGAAGGCCATTAAAACTTTTAAATGTGCGAATTGTATAAAATATGTTTAGGCCAGTAATGAGTAGAACGTATGGGAAAGGGAATTGCTGATTTAAGGATCCATCGCGTTATTTGTGTTTTAACCTTGAAGTAACAATATATGGAGAGAGAGTTAATTCTTTTTACCCAACCTATACAAATTTGGGATAAATAACTTTCTCCGGGTTTTTACGTCGTACACCATGGGAAAGAAAGAGACAGCAAAATTTTCCAAATTATCGGACCGGTCGGTAGCTGAGTAGATAAACGCGTCGGATTCCCACTCGGGGGTCGTGCGTTCAATTCCTCTGCTGGCTAAGTTCTCCGTCATTGCACAAGCAACATCTTACGTTTATTATGATGACAGAAGGACTTTTTCAAATATTGTCAGGTTGTTCGTAACCCGGGAAGGTTTGTCTTTCTTAAAAAAATAAAATATATATGTATATCACACCTCTTAAAAGTATTGTAAGGATGTCATTCGTGTCCCGCGTCTCCGTTGACTCCCCCCACACGTTTTGATATGTGACATAAATGGACATAAGTCAACGGTATTTTAGGTTATATGCAATATTTTTGTTTATAACAATACTGTGACAAAGTGGTTATACGAATAAACAGAAACATTACGTCGACATGTGTTATTAATGGATGTATGAATACCCTAGCTCCGGCAAAACTCATCAAAACTGACTACAGCAGCGCTCTCTCTTGTACATTATTGCTCGGAGGTTTTAACTATGTCTGGAGATGAGTTAAGGCTTTTAAGTAATAACGAATAAAGTTGAAACTTCTAGTTAGGTAGATGCCTTAGATCTTAGACGAAAAGACTTTTATGTTATTTCGACTCTTGACATGACCCCAGTTGGCTATTTATAGTTTAAATACAAACTTGGAGAAACAATGTATGGAGAGAGAGCTAATTATTTTTACCCAACCTATACAAACTTGCGATAAATCACTTACTCAGGATTTTTACGTCGTACACCATGGGAGAGAAAGAGACAACAAAATACACACACCGCTTTTATGTACTGTAAGGACGATCTTGGTTTCCGGCGTCTCCAGGGATTCCGCCCACATGTTTTCATATGCGACTAAACTCGACACAACTAAACGGTTTTTTAGGTTATATGCTATATCTTTGTTGATAAAAATACTGTGAAAAAGTAGTAATACGAATAAATAAAAATATTATGTCCACATGTGCTATGAACGGATGTATAAATACCTAAGCCTTGGTCCTAGCCACGCCCAGGTCTGCCGAGTCCGGTAAAAATCATCAAAAACTGACTACTCTGCCTTGAATAGGTACCACTCTATCTACTCTAAGAACACAAACAATTGTAAGCAGGATCGTATTTATAAAGCAAAAATACAGGTCTCCACATCGTTCGAGGGAGTTAAAATATATATTTTTTTAATGTTTGATAAAACAAGTTTTGTTGTTTGCTTTTTTAAATTTTCGTGGTGTTCGTAGCATTATTAACATCTGTCGGAGATAACTGACTTCACGTATCCAACTGCGTCATCGCATCATTAATAAAATCTTCACATCTCGAAAATGTTAATATTTTATCCGAGTTTACGTGATAATAGTCGGCTCGTGAATGTAATGTTTTCAAAACTAATGTTGTACTCATCTGGTGAATTAAATATTCATGTCTCTTCTCATACTTGATCCACTGGGACTTGAAGCACTTGTCACTTATCGGTAATTGATCTCGCTGTCGTAATTTGTCGATTAGTTGAATGTAAAGTTATCTGTCTATTATGTCTGTAGCTAAATTGGACGTAGATATGCAACCCACAATTTGCCTGAATCATGTTCTACATGTTTTCCCATAAATACGAGATTAATATCTGCTGAAAACACCATTGCTTAGGGTTTTTATTCGAGTTAAGATCTTTTCCCTAAGAAAAAACTAATGTAAAATTAAACTCAGTCAATTAAATGAAACCATCAGATGGTGATAGTAATAAGGCCTAATGAGCCGCAATACTAGTTAAATTGTCATTATGAGGGGTATTTCAATAAGACCTAGCTAGTTAGTAGAGGATTACGAAAGAATCCATAAAATCAAAAAAAAAAAGCTGAAAACACCTAAGCTCCAAATGCAATAGATTTTTGGTAATTATAATACAATTTTTTTTACTAACGGGCATTCCAGACATTTTACTTATATTGATGTTTAAAAACATTATAAAATGTAGAATAACATAAGAATTTTTTTTTTTTAAATAAACACATGGATTAATTAAAAATGACCTATTTATTTAATGCCCATAGAAAAAAACTCTGATATTCGCTTTACAAATGCCGATTACGCTTTATTATTATTAACGGCCTGAAACAGTTGACAGCCTGCATGGTCGAGTGGTAAGACGCTCGATTACAAATCCAGAGGTCGCGGGTTCGAACCCGGCGTGCGCAAATAAATTTAATTTAATTAATTTGTGTCATAACACATTTAATTCATATAAAAATAATAAAAAGTATATTTGCGGCGCGTTCCAGAGTGGTAGATACTCTAAGTATCGCCCTGGTGAAAGACCACCATTCAGAATTGAAACGTTGCTTGAAATGGCTTTAAGTGTGTTTGGTGACCATATCTAAATAGCCAGGTACTTTCCAACCTTCCCCTTCCTCATCTCCTTTCCCTCCACACTACCTTCAGCCTCACAACATACCCCTATCGGGGATGCCATAGTCTCACTGACTCTCGACGGTTGGGAGCAGTTGAGACTTTTGTGCGGTATTCACGTAAACAAAAAACACTTTTTTATCGTCATATTTTCAAACGCCTTTTTCTCAGTTTCATATTTTTGAGGTTGGACGCTTTCTGCATAACTACGTCCAATTAAGCCTCCAGGGTTATCAGTACCTACACAAACAAAACCACATGGAAAAATCGATGGGCTACGTATCATATATCTGAAACTATGTGTTCTGTGAGTTTATATTATATATCCAAAATATATTTTCATATTTCAGAGCACCTCAATAATCTGCACTGGCATAAATATCCTGAAATAATCCAATGCAAGCTTTTATGGGTGGTATTTAAGTCGATAAACGGAATGGCTCCAGCTTATTTATCAGAACTGTGTATTCCTGAAAGTTCTAATTCGCTACAGTCAACCCTTAGATTGGCGATTTCAACGGCTATCGGAAGGTTGAAGGAACCAAAGCGCACACGCGACACTAAGTTCGGAGAGCGCGCCTTCGGTGTGTCAGGTCCTAAAGTCTGGAATAGACTGACACGTGATCCGAGAATGGTAAAAGACTCGACAGAGTTCAGAGCTAAACAAAATAATCATATTTTCAGAAAATCATATGCCTAAATAACGTAATAACAGAGTTTCCCTAATTTGAAAAGCTAGGCTAGCCCACGCATCCAAACCCACCCGTATAATAATATATTTTTAAGCAATGAACGATAAATTCTTGATCTTCTGCTAAACAAAAAGTAAGAACCTTTTTCACAACCCACGACATACTTAAATAATTGATATGTCAATATCAATAAGGTAATTCTTTTCTATGTTTTGGGTATTTCGATGGTTTTATGGTAAATTTAGTCAATGTTTCAAAGTTTTGTAAAGCGCCCCTAAGGGGATATTTCACATCTCTCTGAATGAGACTCGATTATTATTATTATGTTGTTTTATTTTAATATTTCAGCTCACAAAATAACTAATTATAACTCACATACTGTTTAACAATATTGAATTTAACTAATTATTAAAACTTATATACTACTGTATATTACGTACTAATGAATTTTATGTAGTTCTTACAAACTATTTTTAATTTATTCATCGGTGTAATTTTGATGGTTTCCGGCAACGCATTATAATATTTCATCTCTTTGTGAAATAAACTCTTTTGCGTAATGGATTTATTCTTTTTTGATAATCTGATTTCTATTTGTCCTTGTATTATGTCTGTGAATATCCGCGTTGTAAATCATTTTTTTAGAAAAATATTTTGGTAACACGTTGCTTCTTTTTTTATGTAAAAATATCGATGCTTCTATTACATTATTTTATTACTAAATGAATTAGTTTCGTTGGATTTATTTTTATTTAATAAAATTCGGATTGTTGCTAACTGTTTTTGTCAAATGTTCATAGCATTTTCAGGTTTTTTAAAATAATTTATTTTATTTTTAATTTTTGATTGGTTTTAAACTGCAGAAGAATCTAATGTGTAAGGTTTAATATTACTCTTAATTTTATTTTTGTATTTATTTGCCATGATGTCGTGAATATGTGTTTGACAGAAAATGAATAAATTTAAAAAATACTTTTATTTTTAATTTTTATAATTATACCGCACAAGAGTCCCAACTGCTCCCAACAGTCTGGAGCCAGTGGGACTATTGTATCCTAATCGAGTTATGTTGTGAGATTGAAGGTGATGGTAGGGGAAGGAAATGCTAAAGCTATTTCAGATTCTGAAAGGTGGTCTTTCACTAGGGCGAAACTTACATACTTACAGAGTATTTACCACTCTTAGAATATCTCTCAAGCAATCTTAGCAATCAATTAACTTTGCCAAAAATCATAAATTCGAAAATTTATTATTACAAAGCTTAGAATAAAATGACTGTCACCCAAATTTAATTTTCTTATTTTAAGGTTATTTTTATGTGATGCCGCATTAGAGTTCCAACTTCCTGGCGGTAGTGAAACTATGGCATACTCAATTCAACAATCAACCTTATGAGGCCGAGCCAAAAGAGGAGAGAAAGAAGAGCACTACCTATCTATCGAGTATCAGGTTACCAACCAAATAAAAATCATTTCAAGCAAAGTTTTGATTCTGAACGGTGGCTTTTAATCGAGATGCAAATATACTCGATATATTCTAATTAATAAGGCACTATGTGAAGTACACCCATTGATATAAAATAAATAGTATATTTTTATTAGTCCCAGTAGAATTAAAACTCGCGACTTCCGGTGAAAGATTTAAGGATCTCTTTGCTTTGCCTCAGTAGTCATCAATCTGAAAAACAGACGCATGAAACTGCCAAGTTTGCATGTTACTCACCGGAAAATTTACGTTGATTAATTTTGGAGGTGTGAACTAATGACGTGCATGAAATGGAAGAAACAATTTATCGGGGACAGTTTTTGGACCAATTCGACTACTGGAGAAAGGACACGCACAGGGACACAGGGACATTATAATTAATACGCTCACTTAGTTCTGTCTTGGCTGGTGGAGAGGTCCATTAATAATAATGTTTAACACATCAACACATGCCGCAGTGGGAAAGCAAATCAAGCTGTTTTCGAGAATCGAGGATTGAAAGATGTATAAAGTTTTGCAGTAAGACTAACCCTTGAATTCTCGTAGCTTATGTCTGTAAATAGGTTGCCCACAGAAAACTTATTATTTTAAATGTAGTGCTTTTTACCACAATTGGTCAGTTGGCCTGTTTGAAAAACTTGGCATTTTTTAAAGTTTCTACACGAATCAAAATATACTAGTAAATCAAGGTTGACCATACAAGCATTGACTTTATGTTAAACATAATATATAATGTATATACTTTTTTATTGTCACTGTAGATCATTTTCATATAAAAAAGGCTGCCTTAGCTTCAAAAATGCAAGCTTTGGTTCTTCTCCTAAGGTTTTGTTCCTGCGATTTAAATTAGTTTACCTAAATAACAGAGCTTGCAGATTTCAGGATCATACTCATACACTTTTACATTGGGATAAATTATATCGTGTTACTTTATATTTATATAAACTACTTTGGATATACCTTATCTTATTATTATAATGTGGGGTGTAAATAAATGCTTTCGGTTTCTCTTATTACACTACGCATGTACCTGAAATGGCTTTAGCCGTGTTCCATGACTAGATCTGAATAGCCAGACACTTCCTAATCTTCCTTCCCCATCTTCCCCTCCTAACAACATTTAGACCACAACATACCGCGAAAAGGGATGCCATAGTCTGAATAGCTCTAGACGGTTGGGACTTTTGCGCGGTATTAACTATAAAAAAATATAAAATACACGTTTTTACCTTACTTTATTATTTATTTTTATATCAATATAATTCATCTCTTAAAGTATTTGGTGAGCAATCATATTTTTGAGATATTTAAAATAAATATGCAAGCTTTTTTCGATAACCGTCACATTGGTTTTCTTAAAAAATTGAAGCTGAAAATTTTACTTTATTTCGGCAGCTAACTCGACAAGTACCTGTACCTCAGTTTAATACTATTTTTTATGCCCTTCCTTAATCTACCTCACAACGTTGCCCAACCGGGTGGTGATAAAGTTTCCCCGTATGTGTACGCAGTACAGACTGGGGCGCTCTTGTAAACGCTTTTTCGCCTGCGTGAATAATATTTTTGCTAGTCACGCAGTTACCTATATTTTAACGTTAAATATCATTTAAATGATGTCCTAATATCCGAAACTGTGAGACGACAATAGCTTATAGGGATGGCAATACTCAGAGAGATTATGTCCGTCCCCTTGGCGACGGAAATCGAAGAACGCAATTTCCGAATTCTGGCTCAGCCGCGCATATCCATATCGGTTCCAAGGTCACTCAGTGTGGGCTTTGCTCAGCTTAGGCAAGTAATTGACGTAAAAGGGTTCGGGGGATGTGATGCCTCTGGAGTGGAATAACTTCGATCAGCACAATGTATATTCAGAATAAAAGGTACTGTCTGAAAATCAATATCCTTTGGTTTTGATAATTTTCGCCACTCCAACGCCCCCTCAAATTACAATTTTGGATACATCTTTTCTTACGCAAATTGAATGAAATTACTTTTTCCATCACATAATTAATACGTGTTACTAACGGTAGACAAAATAGTATTTTTTACCAAGTCAATCAAACTGTAATGCCAACATCACAACACATATTGAGTACAAGACGTCAGAATCAAACCCGCAACCACGGGAACACTTTGCAGGAATTTTAACATTAAATGTGTTTTCGTAGAAAGCAATCACTTTGTAGTTTGACATATTGAACGAAAATGAAATAATAACTTTTATTTATTTTATTCATTTTTAAAATTAACATACAAAATACACTTGGTATATTAATTCCAAGGAGTTAAAAAAAACTCATTCTGGGAAGGGCAACATTATAAAACAAAAAAAATATATTTTTATAAAGACTTACAAATTCCAAATAGGAAGCACAAAAGAAGAGGCAACAAGCGAAAAAATACATCAAGAAGAGACTCATAGGAGTAGAGACTTACTAGATAAACATCACAAATACAACAAGAAAAAGATTCACACACACAGAGGTCTCACAGATAGGACACATCACTGATTTATAAAATTTTCGAGAAAATATCCTTTAAATTTTTTTGCCAATATTTTTTTGTTCGCAACTGGGAGTTTTAATTCATTGGGTAATGCGTTGTAATGTGTATATGCTATGTATTGTAAGGAGTTAATTCCAAATTTAGTTGTGTGAGTAGATGACGATAAGTGTATTTGATTTTGTGATCGTGTTTTGTGCTGGTGTGTGTCTGCATTAAAAGCTGGTTTATTGTTAGTGTGTGATGAGTTATGAATTATTTGTAATATGGCAGTTGTAATGTTATATATTTTGGCAGAATCGTAAAAGGAAGAATTTGTGTATGTGAGCATATATCTTTGATATGAGTATCTCATGGTAAATTATATATATTCCTTATGGCTCTATTTTGGATTACTTGTAAATCTGATATTTGTTTTTTAGTAACGGTACCCCATATACTAACTAGATAACTTAGATGGAAATGGATCATAGCATAATACTTTGCCCACAGATTTTATTTTAAGGGTACAAAATTAAACTTAACAAAAAATACAAAGCGGGCGGTTATATGAAATATACTCGTATATACATTCAGAGAGAGAACACAATATAAAACAAAATAAGAAAATAGTGAGAAAACAATAGAATAACATTTGATATTTTAACAAAGGAATAGAGAAAAAGAGACAGTATTAATCAGTTAAATTTGTCCAGTATTCAAATATTAGGTTTATATCCTATAAACTGATAAAATTTCTCACTATCTTTAATCACCTTCTTAGTCGACGTTTTGCCTCTTTCATTTCATACTGTCTACCTCTTTCTCTTTGTTCCTTTGTTATAATTTAAATGTTATTTTTTGTTTTCTTACTGTTCCCTTTTTCATTATTATTTCATATTGTGTGCTCCCTCCGTGTGTATGAGTAGGTATATATGGTATAACCACACAGTGTATTTTTTTTGTTTGGTTTAATTTTGTACCTTGATGATGCTTAGGCTAAGCGAAACCAGTCGGTCATAAAAATAAATAAAAAATATGTGGTCTTCTATAAAGTTATTATTTAATTTTCATTAAATGTATTTACCGACTTTTTGGGGATAATGAAAAATATCATTTTAAATACTATAAAATGTCACATTTCTAATTCACCAATACCGTTTTAACAACAAGAGTTAATTGATATCCCTTTTAAAAATATGGAAATCTTCCATTAAATATTCTGACACATTCTAAAAAGTAATAAGGCATTGTCAAACTGTCCGAAACAAGATTAAATTTGAGTTGTATAAAATAAACAACAAAAAAAAAACATTTTAAGAGTCTGAATATTTTAGAGGACGTTCTTTTTCTCGTTGGTTTTGTACCTTGAAAGTAATTACTGCGTCAATTAAGTAGACTAAGTATTTAACTACTCTTCCCTAAAACTGAAAGTATGTACGCATATTGTAAGTTTGTAATCTGCACGGATCACTTTTTTATTCATCGAATACTAACGAAATATTTTATACTCTAATTGATACACAAATTGAAGGCTTAAAAGACCGAAAGTTTTTATCAAACCAAATTTGAGATGTAAACCATGTTGGTGGTTTTCCGTTCTTTGGAAAAAAAACTTTATCTTTTGATTCAATAAATAGTTTAACTTTTAATTAACACGTTGGAACATGGAAAAAGGCTTGGAAGGTTTATTACGTTTAAAACATATTCTATTTAATTGATTGTACAACGGGCATCTTCAGAATGGTACATTTAAAATAAAGAATCGATATCGAAACTGGAAAGGAAAAAGGCCTTAAATGACACTTTGGTAAAAAAAAAAAATAGTTGAACATGCAGTTTTGATCAGTTTTTTCTCCTTCATCGAAAGCTCTGACTCTCGTTTGATTCTGAAGACTTTGTAGCCCTTTAGCCATCTAAAATATATTTACCATTTGGTAGAAGGCTTGACGCAACCCATTCAAGTTTGTGACCTTTTAAAACTTTTTGTCGCTTCAGGTAAATGAATTTTATTGAAAAACAAACAAAAACTTTTAATTTATCTGGGGTAAAATTCCCAAAATAACGCTTCAGCCCTTTTGCCTTTCCAGTGACGATGTTTATTTTTAAAATCTCAAAGCTCAAGGGTGAAAGAGCTTGATTTCTTAAAAAAAAGGGTTTGTAAATGGATATCTTTATTTAGCTGCCAGCAGCACGGATAACATATAACATTGAAATTGCTTGCTGACAGAAATAAAATTATACGAATAATTTACAAATTTTCATATATTTAACAGATATTTCCCCACAAACTCAAATATAAATTTCTTAGCATAAGTTTATAATCTAAAAGTGTGAAGATAAGTTGAACAAAGTTTTGAAGCTTTTAAATAATTTTATTACGAAAAAATTTCACCACGAATTAACAACTTGAAAAATAAAATATTTGGAAAATTGAAACGCCTTTTAAAAAAATCCGTTAAGTGTACACAATAAAGGTTAAATGGTTTAATGGCTCTACTATGATCGACATTATTTTAAATCTATTTAGTGAAAATGAAATAATAACTTTGTATAATTCCACAGATTTTATTTTGATTCACAAGACCGACTGGTTTCGCTTATCTTAAGCACCATCGTGATGCAAAATTATACTAAACACGTGGTGCAAAATTATGAACATAGAGAAGAAGACAAAAAATATGAAATGAAAGAGGCAAAAAAAAAAACGTAAACTGAAAACATGATAAAAGAATAATGAGAAATTGTATGAGTTTGCGGGAAGTATACCTAATAATAATAATAACTGTGAACTTATGTAGCGCAGTTTTGTGATATATCACTTCAAGTGTGCTTCATACTAACTTGATTATGCTAACAAGTCTAACTAACAACGAGAAAATAAAATATAATATGTATACAAATTAAAATCATTATCGTATTCATCAAACTATCTAAAATCATGATCGTTATCATAAATCATGAGAGAGAAAAAGTTCAGATATGGGTATAACAGTGCATGTGTACATCAACAGATTAAAAAACAATTAATATTGGACTACTGAATAAATTAAATTGATTATTAAGAATATGATTATTAATGTTAATGGCTTTCTTTATTTCTAGTGCTAAATTAGCAAAACCAGTTGGTCATAAAAAAAAAAAAAAACTGCGGTCTTGTACAAAGTTGTTATTTTATTTTCATGAAATATGTCAAACCACAAAGTGATTGCTTTCCACGAATATATATAATCTACTCCATTTTGACCAGTGGCGGCTCGTGACTTTTTAGTGTGCTAGAGTGGTAAGATTGAAAAAAAACGTCATCATTGATGTCGTTGTAGCCGAAAAGATTTTTTTTTCCGAAATTTCAACAAGATTTTTCAGAAATCCGTGAAGTGCACCAAAAATCCTAAAAATCTTCATACAAAAAATAAAATCTTGAAAAAAAATAAAATAATTTTCGGCTACAACACACTAACAATGTTGTATTTTTCAATCTTGGCACTCTAGCACACTAAAAACTCACGAGCCGCTACTGATTTTGACCAAGGAAAAATAGTGTTTATTGAACAAATTGATACTTACAATATTTTTCTTTCAGCTCCCCGTCGTCTGGTAGAATCCTCATCACCTTCCTTATGGGCGGGTGTAAGTCCGTGCTAGTTTGGCTCTTATCTTGCAAGGTCGCCTCCATTACTTCCCCGAGGAAATCGACCTGATCGATGGCTTCCATTCCTGTCTCCTTACTGCTCTCATCATCAGCATCATAGTCCGAGAAACCGGAACCGTCGGCACTGTCGTCTACTTCGAAGTCTTCGTCATCTGTCAGGGCGTCGTCGTACAGATTGATACCTTTCGGTAACCGCTGGTCTGCGTCTGCATTGACCTGAAAAAATAATTGGATATTATTTACATGGCCAGTTCAAAAGAAAAGGTGTATTTTGAATTTTCGCGGGCTGTGTACATTCGATTATCGATTTTTTTTAATGTTGGTACACATATGTTTATCATATATTAGCATTATCAGCCATTTCGGATTAGTGGTTTGTTTTGACAACTGGAAAGGTTAGTCACGTTTTTGTGGGTTCTTCGATTTTTTACTTTTGAAATAAATGGATCAAAGAATAAAATCCATGATTTGTTTTTCCACAACTCCAGGACGCTCATCGTCATTAACATCTTCTCGGCCTTCTGTAAAGCGCTTGTACCACTTATAAACACTTTTTTGAGACAAAGAAGACTCGCCGAATGCCACAGTCAACATTTTAAGTGCGGTGGAGCACTTTATTCCATTTTTAACGCAAAATTTAAAACATATTCTTTGATCCATTTTTTTTTCAAAAATAAAAAATCGAAGAACAAACAAAAACGTGACTAACCTTTCCAGTTGTCTAAAACAAACCACTGATCTAAAATGGCTGATAATGCCAACATATCGTATTTTATTTCTTAAAAAATTTTTCTTCTAAATGTAGACCATCACGTCGGACACACACTTGGAATCTGGCCTCAGTATTCCGGGCCACTCGCTGGAGATGTGACGTCGAGATGCCATTAACTTCGCGAACTATATTTTCTTTTAGTGCAGAGATGGTCGCGGGGTTGGTTTCATACACTTTACTTTTAAGGTACTCCCACAGAAAAAAGTCTATAGGAGTGAGATCTGGCAACCTAGGTGGCCAGGGGATGTCACCGAAACGGCTAATCAATTTGCTAGGGAACAAATCACTAAAAAGCGCCATCGTCTCTCTAGCAGTGTGAGGCGTGGAGATAGTTGAAATATCTCCTATTCTGACTCAATGGATGTTGTTAATCGAGATGTCGTGTAAAAGCATAAAAACACAGACAAATTAAAAATATTGCAATAAAACTCTTTGACACCATTGAACAGCGAAAATGTTTGATTATAAATAATGAAATACATATTTTGGCTATTTACGGCGGACTATTGGGTTGTGTCGATAGGCCAATGATTTTGAGCAGTCACACATTCGTCGGAATGTCCAAGAATCCATTTTCCACTAGCAGAAATAATACGTTTCCTCGTGGATTTTTCGTGTATAAAGAATACAGCAAAAATCTTTGAGAATTAGTGATTCTTGAAGTTTGTTCAAAGCTTTGTTTCTTAAAAATTGTCCAACTCTAACTGAACAAAAAGTAGGCGCAGCTTGAAAAGCGAAGCAAAAAATCAAAACCTTGATATTAAATGAAAATTAAACAATAATTTAGTATGTACACAGATTTTGTTTCAATTTTTATGACCGACCGGCTTCGCTTATCCTAAGCATCATTAGGGTAAGAAATTAAACTACACAAAAAATAGTCCGGTTATATATACATGCAGAGGAAAAACAAAATACAAAATAAAATAAGAGAACAGTGAGAAAACAATAAAATAACATTAAAAATTATAACAAAGGAACCGAGAGAAAGAGATAGATAATATGAAATAAAAGAGGCAAAACGTCAACTGAGAAGGTGATTAAAGAATAAAGACAACATTTATGAGTGTACAGGAAATATAACTAATATTTGACTACTACTAATAAAAATTATATCAATAAATGAAACCAGTGGTCTTATACAAAGTTATTATTTCATTTTCATTAAATATGTCAAACCACAAAGTGTTTGCTTTCTACAAAAATACCTTAATATTTATTTCAGTTTTATTTGCCAGAGCACATACTATGACACACTGGTTGATATAAGTACCGGAATAACCGTTTAGGCGTGAAATATTTATGTATCTAACGAACCCACGTACATTTTATCATTTGTATGAAGATGGGTAGATTGTCCGGCGGCAGTTTTTTTTATCCACCCTTATTTATAGTGGAAATAAAATCACGCTCTTTTTAATGTTTTCTTTTTACGACTTTAGGGTAGGAAAAGGTAAGTACTGAGGCTAGGGAGCTCAACGTTTGTCTTTAATTTCGCTTTCGAGTTGGTCTTCAGGGTTTCTCACATATCAGAGAGGGAATCATCACAAAATAGTGATTTTTGTATTTTAATGGGAATTGTGAATGGTGTTGAGTGGTGGGTGAAAATTAAAAGGGTTTTCTCATCACCTCCGCGAAGAAATACTTAATTTTCCTTTTAAGTTATGATAGAATTAGCAAAAGTTAATAGGTACACTAATTGGACGTAGTTATGCAGAAAGCGTCCAACCCCAACAAGATGAAACTGAGAAAAGGGCGTTTGAAAATATGACGATAAAAAAGCATTAATATGCGTAATCGGCATTTGTAAAATTAATATCAGTGTTTTTTTTTCTTTATGAGCACTATTATAAATAGATTATTTATAACCTGTCTTTGTGTTTATTAAAAATAATGTATTTTTTATTTTCTCCTACATTTTGTAATGTTTTTAAACTTCAATTTAACTCAAATATCTGCAATGTACGTTTTTAAACTGCATTTGGAGCTTAGATGTTTTTAGCAGATATAAATTTCGCATTTATCTATGGGTAAACATTTGAAACTCGATTTTGGCAAATTGTGGATTGGACGCTTTCTACATAACTACATCCAATTAATTGTACAATCGCTCTTGTTTATTTGACGTTAGTTCACTATTACTATATATGTGACTACTGTCTCATATATAGTAATAATGAACTGACTACTGACTTACTAGATTTATATTAGACTTTAAAGTATACATATATGTAGAAATTGTCTCTAAAAAACATAAGTTAGAATGTGAATGCCAGAATTTGATAACAAAACATACATATAAGCACATTTAGAGAGTAAAATACTAAAGCCCGGGTAAGGCAACCCTGAAATTAAAAAACACCGACTTCATCCATCTCTCCTGTTGTTATAAATGTCTACCTGCCTTATCATATTTCGCGAACAGGAGCTTAGAATTTGGAGGGAAGTGATAAACAGCTTTCATAATTTTTTTCCGACGCCTGACATCGCACGTAGCAGCTATACAGCGTGCTGCGGTGTAGAGATATTGCGGATTCCACATTTTGCAGGAGCACGAATCGCACAGAAGATGAGAATTGAAAAGGTTCATACAAATCGAACGGCAGACAGATGCAAATAAATAATCACGAAACACGTTCAACTCACAGAAAATTTATGGTGCAGTTATTTTAAAGTACTGTGTACATTTGTAGTAACACAGGTAACAGTGCCCTAGAAATAATTTCTTACAAAATGGCACTAGGTATTCACGTCTTCAAAGGTATTTTTGTAAATCAATATATTCTTAAAGCTGAATTTTTATTGCTTGTAGCAAAAAGACTCTCTAAACGCAGGCTCGGGCGTTATGAAATTTCCACACCTTTTTCTGTCTGGAATTTCTAGATCGATGCTACTCGCAACTTTTGTTTTGGACTATGGGTGTTTTGCACAATTGTTTAACTATCAATAATAAAATACGCCATCTTGCTAGTTTTATATTACTTTAAAACCATTTTAATCAGAAAAACGAGCAGTGAAGCTTATATTGATATAGATAATTGAAGTGCTCTTTTTGATTAGTTTTCTGTATTTTCCTAACCTTTAGGTTATAACAACATCTTGAGACATGCTAGTTTCAAAATTAAATATTACCTTTTGAATCATTAAGAGTTACTTCAATTATATCTGCTTTTCACTGGGGTGAAAAGGTGATATAATTAATATAAGAGGTGCACTCATTCCCCGCCTAACTTCGCCACCGACTAGTCAGCTTCTGGGGGAGGACACGGAATTCAACCAACGTCATTGTCGCGGCTGCATCTGAATGGCTCAGCTCTCCCCTCAACGAGCGACGGATGCAGATGATGCGGAGACCTCTTTAAAGTATGTTGGATTAAAATGATATACACTACTTTTTTTATGAATTTATATTTATTTATTATTTTTTTTATTATTATTATTGTGTGTATCACAACTTGTATTTTATTATTTTTGTGACTATTTATTATTATCAATTATGGAAGGTATTGCATTGCACTACTCCTGCATACCTTCTGGAATAATTTGTTTTTATTATTTTCCAAGATAACATTAAAATAGTTTCTTTTAGACAGTGATTTTTCATAAGAAGCTCAATGGCTGATATGAAAAAAAGATTTTATAAAAAAACATATTTGCTCGCCAATTTTATTTATTTATTTATTTATTTATTTATAAATTAACGGACTAAAGTCCAATTACAAAAATACATATAAAACACGAAATATAAAAAAGAGTAACAGAGAAGGAATAGCATATAAATTGAAATAAATGAAGCGATGACAAAAATAAGGCCAAATAAACATAAGAGAGAACATTCAAGCCATGGTCTTAGTCAAAGTTTTGGTAGAGTCGTAAAGAATGACGAAAATCATTTAGACTGCTACCAAAAATTTCAAGACCATGGCTTGAGTTAACAAGTCTTGACATTCTGGACATTGGAGAATTATACCCGTAATTAGTATTGTGATGATTGAGGAACAGCAATTCATTGTTTCTGAGTCTACGAGATAAACATTTGAATACTGGAATTAATTAAGGCTCTAAGTACCAAAAAAATAAAAACTGTTTTTTTTTAAAGAATCGTATTTTATTTCCATCATAAAATACGATACTGTAAAAAAAAAGCTGTTAATTTTTTGGCACTTAGAGCCTTAATTAATTCCAGTATTCATTTCATTGCATTTAATAAATCTGGTCCTTAACTAAACGAATTGCCCGACGTATAGCTACCGCCAGGAGAGCAGCTAAGATCTAAAATCGAGTTGAATAAATGTTTCTAATCAAATTATACTCACAGATTGAGGTAAATGCTTCTCTTCCTTTATTCAGGAAGCCCTTCTGTTCGGAAAATCTTTTATTATTCATTAGATCATTTACAACCGGACCAACGGAATGGCTGAGAGAGAAAAAAAATATAAATATATTACCGAGGTGAATTTCACGTGCATTTGAATAGTCAAACCATTTATGAATATACAATTACTATCGTAAATTTAACGGAATTCTTGTATTGCGATAACAAAGAAAAAGAAACGTTTGAATGAGGTTTTGGTTAATTTATTCCGAATTGTATCATCCTGAAACCGTGATTTTGCCAAATGTATGTGTATTTTGCCAAAATTTCATACTGTGTTGAACTCCGCTCTAACGTTTTGACATTTAAAACAATGCATAGGTCAAAGATTCCGAACAGTTAAAAATAACAGCTTTGAATAATAACGGTAATATAAATATGAAGTTTCGGCTAAATATAAATTTGATCATGCCTTGATGAAACAACCCGACCTTAGCGATTCAAATTAATTTATTTTGATTGTAAATTTGTTTTTTGATGCGACTTTTAGCAGCGAACATTTTTCTCGAATAGATTAAATAAACCGAGACGATATTCTCTTGTAATTTCCGAGAAACTCGTTGATAATATGATACGCAATAACATGTCAAAGGACACTGATTTAAGTAAAATTATAGCGTTAAGTGTCAATTACCTCGAGTCTATAGAATTGTGTTTACACATAACCCTTTAGTGGAAAAAAACCCGTTTCTATAATAGGAGAATTGTAATGACGCTGTACCGTGGATTTATCATTCTTAAAATTATTATACTTCATTTAATTAACAATCCCTTCCTGGTTTATGTAGGGTGGGAAGATAGGATAGAACGCCATATTGCCTCTTTTGTAACACATTCCTTCATTCATTTACATTCTCAAATCATCTCATATACTGAACCTTGACATGGTTTGACTTAAGTATTTGTTCCCTTCATAATTCCATGTATATCACCAGTTTTTTCTTTCATTCACTTGCGTGTCATCAATTCTCTTAATTGTTATTTTAATTTATTTAATAAAACTAGTCGTTACCCGTAAAAAATATCGGAATATAACATGATTTGCCAATTAATAATATTAGTATTTTTAATCTACCCATTTCAAATATAAAACAATGTCTGCTGAAATATATTATAGGCAGGTACTTTATTACGTTGGTAACAAATTGAAAATATTACTTTTTAAATTGGAGATTTTCAATTAAAATCAGATCAAAAATTTGAAAAGAAGAAATAATTATATAATTTTATTTGAAAATAATTAAAAATATATGTATATCCTCCGTCATAATAAATGGCTTCCAAATCGTATTGCGTATTGAAAGAGCGAGTACTTCCGCCAAAGAGATGTTGATAAAGCCAGCGTTCAGGTAGGTACCAACGGTATATTTATTTGTACTCAAATTAATTCTTAATCATTTGTCTTTAAATGTCAATCGGTTTGAATCAATGACACGGGTTACACCTCCCAGGTTTTTGACCTTGGTCTCCAAACACCAGGTTCACAGAGGCAGACTGGCAATTCAAACAGGCCCATTGTTGTAAAAGGCTTTTACTAAAGTCTCTTGTTGTTTGTGTCACACGAAAAGCCCATATATCTCTCTTTGGATAGACAAGGCAGATCAGACCACACGTGCCAGTCGTTTTTCTCAGAAAAACCACGTGGCGTAAAGTTGGGGAACAATATGACCACCTTCGGCCTAACAAATAATTCAATCGTAATGTTCACAATTTCGGCAGTAAACATAGAGATAAAGTATTGTTGGCTAAAGCTTTTAAAACTTAACCAATCGTTTTAATATTATTTTTAATTTAATTTCAGCGTGCGTTAGAATGTATGTATTTGGTACAAATGTTTGTGATTCCTTCCGCCTTGATGCACCCATTGTCTCAACAATCGCAACAATCTGAAATGCAAGCATTTCCAAGAAAAAACTGTTGATACAGGTGGCCTGATTCCTAATTCTTTGTATTATACGTGAGGTTAATTCAAATCAAGAGTAGTGAATATATATATATATATATATATATATATATATATATATATATATATATATTTGTAAATATATCTCTATATATATATATATATAAATATATATTTGAATAATGTATAACTTTTGCAAGAGAGTTGAAAAATTGAAGTAACTTCAGCGTTGCATCAGATAACTATTCAAAAATATTCTTAACGACAGCTGTGAAGTTATTTTTGTGAAAATAAACATCACAACAGCCGTACTGAGAATACTTATGATACATGTAATGAAAAAAATAAAATGTTTTTGGATCGTTACGAGAAATGAACCAGCGAACTTCCATTCAAATTTATTTGCACGTAGAATCTAAATAATATATTTAGTGAGATACCATTATTAAAACAATTAAAGCATATTTTTTATCGTTGAGTAGGTATGTTTAGAGACTAGACGTAAAAACCCAGGTACGTTAAAACGATCCTCTTCCATTCTCTACTTTTAGACTCCTAAATCGACAGGTAAATAAAATAGTTTTCTTTGTTCAAGATAAAATGTCAATATTTTAACCAAATGTTTGATCAGTTTCAACCGAAATAAGATAGAATTTTCACAACTTACTTTGGGCACACAGACAACAACCTGCATGGTCGAGTTGTAAGACGCTTGACTACGAATACAGAGGTCACGGGTTCAAGCCCGGCGTGCGCAAATAAATTTTACTAAATCAAAATGTTTTATAACACACTTAATTAATATGAAATAATATATTGTATTTTTGCGATACGATTTTAACAGTATTTTCTCTTTTTTTAAGTTCTATTTTTTTATTTATCAATGAATTAAAGAAATATGGAACAAACAGTATTAATGAATAATAATTACTTTCTTTGTGAAAACATTTTCTTTTATTATACGACTAATGCGAATCTTAAGACACAAAAAACAATATTTAATGAAAAATAATGATATGGTGTTGAGTTAGAGTGGTAGAAACTTTATGTATTGCCTTGGTAAAATACCATCATTCATAATTGAAACGTTGCTTGAAATGGTTTTAACCGTGTTTGGTGACCAGATCTGAATATCCAGGTATTTCCCAACCTTGCCCTTTCACATTTTTTTCCCCTTTCCACTACCTTCAACATCATAACATACCCCGATCGAGTAAGCCATAGTCTGACTGGCTCTAGACGGTTGGGAGCAGTTGGGACTCTTGTGTGGTATTCACTATAAAAATATATATTTTTATAATATATGCCATAACACACTGTTATCGGTTTATCTCTGCAGTGGGGCATTAGAGCCGAAATTTTTTGGAAAATTTATTTACGTAAGATTTCGGAAAATTTGTTCGTGGGCCCACTGGGATGGTCCCTATTAGCCAGCCCGCCCCTGAGCCTCGGTTATCGCACTCCATGCCATAACGCGCCATGTTTATACCAAATATGGCAGGAACTGGTTCACGTTGCTGTGAGAGTGGCTGTAAGGTTACATCGCCAAATGGGCAAACAAGCCCGGAGAGTGAAATGAATTTCGAATGTTTTGGAATGTTTACGACTTGTATCTGGGTCATTGTTAGATCGAGATGAAAATAGCTCACGAAGGATCAACAATTCGACTATTTTATATAACTTGTACGGATGCTTTATTGAAAAATGAAAACGAAAACAATTTATAATCAAAACAAAATTATAACATTTACAACGTACATTCAAATTTCTTGGCCGAGTGGTTAAGATTATGGGCCACGTAACTGAAGGTCACGGGTTTGAGGCACGGCGTGTGCAAATAAATGTTAATTAATCATTTCACATATTCTTTATCATTTATTTCTTTATTCTTTGTGAATGAAGCAAGGAGTATGTCCCAAGACAGAGTTGTATGGCAGTCCGTCCTCTCTGGGCGTTATGGTTAGTTAGTTCGTATATATATATATACGAGACCTGTTCAAAAGAAAAGGTGAATTTTGAATTTTCCCCTTTTTTTTTTTTTTCAAAAGTAAAAAATCGAAGAACACACAAAAACGTGACTAACCTTTCCAGTTGTAAAAACAAACCACAAATCCAAAATGGCTGATAATGCTAACATATGATGAAAATATGTGTATCAACATAACAACAAAAAAAAATCGATAATCGAATGTACACAGCCCGCGAAAATTCAAAATTCACCTTTTCTTTTGAACAGGCCATGTCTATATATATATAGACGATATATTTGGAGCAGGTTCCACAGTGTTAGATATTCAAAGTATCGCCCTGGTGAAAAACCACCAAGTTTTTTCAAAACTGGCTGTCGTGTAGTTACAAACTTTAATGCCGGTAAAAATATTGATGCGAAGAAAATGTCACAAATTACTTTTAGATTTACAGGATCCTAAAATATATGTATTACGCATAGCATCCATGTACAATGGCGTCAAAAATGAAGAAAAATCGTCATTTCTACCATATCTTCAAGTCATATTCTTCATAGACATTGTTTTATGTTGGCACACCCGAACTCCATTTAACCTTTTTCTCTTTCCAACTCACCGTCCAAGTGAAAAGCCATTAAAAGAAAAAGTCTCGCCCCAGTTCAACACTAGTTCCTCGCAGTTATAACAGCTCTTCCATAGCCGTTTCCGCCGATTGTAGGTTCTTCTGTACTCTTTTTCATTCTTTCTACGTACATTATATATTACCTACATACGTGTACACTTTGTGAATAAAAAAGACTTTCACCGTAGTAAAAGAAGATTGACCTAGGCCTTAGAAAAAACCGGAATATTTTTTCCCCTCGGATGACTATCGGTCCAATATCTAAAAAAAAAAATTTTATCAAAAAAGGTTAATGGGGTCATATTAGATTCTCGTCTATCACAACCGCTGCCAATCGTGCACTATTTTTTAGTTACGACTGGATAACTATTGATTTTGTATTATGAATGAATTATAGGGTTGACTATTATTTAATAAATACTGTAGAGCAGGTGGGTTACAATACCCATACTTGTGTAGTTTGTTCAGGTTCTGATATCATTATTTTCAGGCTACCTACTTACTGATAAACAAAAATACATTTTACCACATGGTTTAGCTTAAGTGAAGGTGACACTAATATTAATAGGAAAAAAAAATATAGCATAATAGTAATGTATCATTTTGTCGATAAAGAAATAAATAAAAATTACGATGTGAAGTATATATAAGTATATTAAAGAGTCTTCTATTCTGTCTGTCAAGATTTGGATTGATTTTCAAGCACCTCCATTTATCATTCGGACAAGGATCATTTTTGGAAATTCGTCTAGCATTTTCCCATTTTCACGTTTTTTTTTCCTTTTCCAATCACGGTGTCTTCAGCCACCCTTCCCGAGGGAGTGCCGACTTTCTTATCTGTTTGAGTGATAAAAGCTCATCAGCGGTGCCAGTTTCCGTAAAAATGGGTTTCCAACATAAAACATTTGAAAATATGTGATCAAAAAACCATTACATCAACCATATGCACTTAAACCGTATTCATAGTTTTGACATGACTCGTCAAACAGGAAGTAAAAAAAAAAAATCACTTTTGGGGGTATTGAACGAAAAAAGGGTACTTTTAAAAACCAGTTCCCCATTGAGACCCTACAACCTAGAATTCGCCATTATTTTTAATTGTTTTTTACAAACTAATTCTAAGATTTAAAAATATATTAGTGGCAATGAAAAGTTTATTTTGAAGTTATTTATAACAGATTTCTGGAATACAGTAATTATGAAAACCAACTGGTTGACAGTTTTTTTCTTACCCTTTACAATGTCTTAATTAGAAATAAACTGGAATATGGAAGTACTATTTAGAATCCTCATTACTACAAATATGAAAACATTGTTGAATCTGATAAAAAATATATATGCTGAGAATGTTATGTTTTAAATGTGATCTACATGACCATATTATATCATATGACGTACGCCTTGAAAACTTCAACATTAATTCACTCAAAATTAGAAAGCAAATAACTGATTTTGCATGTTTACATAAAATAATTCACGGTCGTCTCGATACTACAGTATGTCTAAGCAGTATTGAAATAAATGTACTTAATTCTTATTGTTTAAGACCCCATAGCACATTTCGCCTGAGTACATTAAATAAAATTGCCTACTTTAGCCCTCTGTCTCAAATGTGTCGACTATATAATCTCATTAGGAGAGTGTATTGATGTAGATATTTTTGTCGATAATTTATAATATTTGTACAGTTTCAGGAAAAATGTCATGTGATTGCTTAAAAATATGTAACAATGATTGAACTGATTATATCATGTATCGCTTTTGTACCTCTTTGTGTGTCTTGCTTTATTTATATAATTTATCATTGATATATGGTAGTTTTGTAATATTTTATTTACTTTATATATTTTTTACAATTCTACACTAACTGAGCTATTTATTATAAGTGGATTGTTCTCATGTAAGTGAGAACATCTGTTAAACCCCGGTATAAATAATACAGAACCAATTTCGTTTGACAGTAATCAGTTCCGTCAGAATGTTACTAGTTATTACGCACATTTTTTACATTGCCATTATTATTAATGAATGGTGAATGTCACACATGGATATACGATCAAAATTCTTATTTTATAAGGATCGTTATGTAAATTTATTCATAGAAGAAAACGTAATTATACTAACGGAACGTAATAATGGCTGATGGCGTGGTAATGTACTCGTATGTACGCCTGTCTCAAGGGTGAACTTAGAAATTCTCGGAGTTCGTGTAAATAAAACGACTTTTCTTTAGCTTGCCAAGCAATAGTCAGGGTCGGAATTTGAGCCCATTGCAGAAAGTATAAATGACACCCCTCCACAAAGGCGGGGTCCCCCGGCCTGTCTAAACACAGACCACGCCAGATCGCGCCGCGCCTGTCGGACGCTTCACGGCGCGTGTCAGTCTGAATTTGGACAAACGATGACAGGCCACCACAGGCCACAGCGGATGAGACCGGTCCCGCCACGTGTCAGCCTGTCCTGGCGCGGCCTGGCCTGTCATTAAATGGACTGTGGGACTCTAGCATAGGACGGTAATGGTGAACACTAATATAGGCCTATCGTTCATAGCTCTATTGCATCAATCCCCTGCTCACAAACGACCCGTGTAATTAAAATAGTGGTTACAATGTAGCTTTCAGCGGCAAGGCCATATTATCAAATCGTTATATTACTGGTCAAAAGATCACTTTACAGCCTTATACACATTATTAGATGTCCATGATATTTACGAGTATATACTTATTTTTTTAATACTCACATAAGAAGTTTAAAAATAAAAGTTAATGAATAAATAGTATTATTATTGCTGTTATAAGTATTTTATTTTTACAAGTTACACCAATAAAATAAAAATAATGAAAATGAAATAATAACTTTGTATAAGACCACAGATTTTATATTAATTTTTATGACCGACCGGTTTCGCTAGGGTACAAAATTAAACAAAACAAAACATGTGCGGCTATGTATACATACAGAGTAAATATAATACTATAATCGGTCATAAAAATTCAAATAAAATCTGTGGTCTCATACAAAGTTATTACTTAATTTTAATCAAATATGTCAAACCACAAAGTGATTGCTTTCCACGGAAATATAAAGTAAAAATAAATCATTGAAAATAAATAAATTGTGAACACTTTACTGTTTGCTTTACAGTGCTGTAAAGTTAATTACGATTTACAAGATGGCAGATTGAACATGTCACTCTAACCGAGTGCTTACAAGTAATGTAAGGTTGGTCGTAAATAGACATAGTCCAGTATTACACTACCTTTTTAGTATAAGAGCAACTGTGAATACTTTTCAAACCTTCACGGACTTACTACAGAGTGCTAAAGGATTTTTGGGGATTTTTCAATTTTCATAGAGGGAAGGTTGTCAGCCAAGTTCATGATTTTAGATTACTAAGTATTTTTTTTTTCTGGATTGTATCAACTTTTTATTTTTATATGGCCAGTGAGCCGTACGAAACGGGACCGCGGGTCGCTGGTTGTGCATCACTAACACAGACAAAGAAGACTAAAGACAATTATGTAAATTGTAAATAGACAAAACGGCAAATAGACAGCCTAACCGATAATTTATTTCAACAAAAATACTGTTCAATTATATACCACAGGTACAATTAAGCACTCTGTTCATGTTTTCATCAAAGCACGCAAAGCTTGGTTAATTAATAATATATTTCCATGTTACCTACTTAATTATAAAATAAAGGTAAAATAAACATTCTAGGTAAAACGTCTTCGTATTTCGCATTACCTTAACAGCTTAATAATGAAGAGATGGGAAAATAATTATTTACTTTGTGGCTTATGTTTGAGTTCCAGGTACTTTCCCAGGAGAAAAAGTTGAGTAGAATCGGAAAATGCGATATTTGAAAGGTTTCTTCTCTTGAATATCCCGAGCGCCTAACCAATATGTATCCCCCCTCGTTGGCCTGACAACCGGAGGCTGTTCTACGAGGTACGCTGTTCATGTCAATCTCATTAGATAATGTTCCATGTTACGTGATTTATAAAATATGTAATATGACATTATATGGAAAAAACGGAAACGTTGTTCAAATAAAGCTTACATTTGTTGTAGATCTACAGTTCGGGTTTATACGTAATCAAAAATCTACGTTTTAAACATAAATGTTATGATAAATCTACAGTTTGAGTATGAACCTTGACGTAGATCCACTTATTCAATTTAAATGTTCTTGTAAATATGCTATTAACTTTCAAAGTAGATCTACTGATTTAGGATATTTTTTGTTGTGGAAAAATAATTTATTATGGCTTTTACCTAAGCTACGGCACGTAGCTATATCATGTTACGTCAATATGTGTTATAGTCCAACAAACAACTATTACATACGTGCATTCAAATATACTAGCATCGGTAGTGTTCACATTGTAAGGATATGGTATGTTTACTTGTGTCTGTATCCGAAGGGATTGAAATTTATTTACATTCGTAAAAAAATCGTATTATTTTTAATAATTTTCCAATAGTGCCCATCATAAATACAAACAGATTTTCCTTCATTATTTATCTATGCTGTTCAAACAATATTATTACTTAAGGGTCGGCTCCCAAAAATACATTCTTTGTAGGATTCTAATACAAGCAATATTACAAAATGATTATCTGTTGATTCTACAAGGGTAGTTAGGAAGATGTTTAAGACTTACAGTGAAAAAAAGCTGCAATCTTTAAAATTATGAATTTTTTTTTTGTGAAAAAAAACACAAAATGTGTTTCCTGGTTTTCAAACTGCACTTATTATAAACATTAAACTGCTAATTAAAAACAAAAACAAAAAAGTCGTTTTATTTAAAGGGTAGGCAGAGGCGATAGAACGCCACTCAACTCCTGTCCCGAAGCACACAACTCATCCACATTCTAACTTCAGTTTTACCAACTTTTGGCATTACCCGAAATAAGTTTTTTGTTTTGTTTTGGTTGTGCAATGTCTTTCTGGATCGTTCCTGACTTCTTTTTCCTTCCGCTATTTGTGTTCAAGCCATCTAAGTGTCCCTTTTTTAAATTTGCTTACTACACCGGTCTCCCACTTTTTTTAATCTCTGATTCAACAAGGGGAACGCCTAAATAATCATAGCCTTGCATAAAAAGCTTGAGATTTACGAGTGGAAGATATTTTTGATAATTTCCACAGTTTTACAATTATTTTTACTTGTATTACAAGACAAAAATGGTCTTCTTCCAAAAAAATGTAACTTTTGCTCAATAAACTCGTAAAACCACGTGAAAAAAGAAAAACCTGTGATTTTTATACATACTAAGATATCAATTTATTTCTACTTATATAAATACGTGTATATTAATATAAGCTTCGTTCTACTATTGTGAAATGTATTTTTTTTTTACTAGATGTGTGAAAAAATAATTTGCACACATCTAAATAAAAATACAACAACAAATAAACAAACAAATTTCACAGGGTAATGGAATTTCTTCGAATCGGTTTCTGTTTGTAAACCATTCAAATGACCTATAAACTATAATTTTTTTCTAGACAATAATAATACGCCGGAAATCGAGTGCTACGAATAACATCTAATAATAATATCATCTCGAAAGTTCGTGTAAAGTATAATTGTTTGCGATACAATACGTTTGTTTTTCACGTTGCTGAAGTAATATAATCACGTTGTTTATTGAATTATTTTTTCGGAAAGGGGAAAAACGCATAATCAAAAAACCAGATGAAACACGGTCGGCGATCACAGACTGAAGCCTCTGAAAATTCCTGTGTTTTTCAACTCGGTAAAGAAAATACAGGCAACCTGAAAAAGTCAGACTGTGTTTACAAAGTCTAGAACATATATGCGCAATGCTTTACCTGCAGTTTTTACAACAGAAGAAAAATGTGCTATGAGTCGAAAAGTCTTTTGAAGCAAAATATCCCTTATGGCGGGGGACACATTGATCATTTCACAATTCAAAGTGTCTTGGATAAACACAACACAAGCTTTGGGCATGTAAATTATTGCCCTAGCAGCAACTTCAAACAAAGAGCTATTTTATAAATAATGGTGAAGCTTGTGTAACACAGTGTCAATATTTTTTCTGCGAAATTAATTGATACAAGGGAAAATGCGCAGTGCTTCTCATATAACAATTTTGTTTTATATATTTTGTCAATCTACAAATTTCGCCAGTGTTCGTTTGTAAATAACTTGGGAAAATATTTTCCATAGAATAAATAGATGTGATGAATTTGAAATCTCTTGAAGTCACATTTTCGTCGTAAATTAGTTTGAAAGGAGAAATTGTTTTGTAGTATTTATCTACCTTTTGTACTAGCTTTGAAAGGTGCTCATGCTAGCTTGTTTATATTGTATAGTTGAATATTATGCGGGGAAATGCAGTGAATTTATTTGGTTGGAGAAGGTAAATCTCACGACTGAGACAATTCCAAGGTCCATTTGGCCACAGTTCTATTTTGGGCTTCAGTTTCAAGGGTTTTGTCCAGCCAGCCAAAGAAGTGGAACGCAGAGATGAAGATGAAGATAAGATCGTTGTAAGGTCACAAAAACCTTATTTTTTCCGGCGTCAGAAACGGAACATGAAGCCTTTAAGGCCATGACCGATTTTGTTTAATTTTGATGAGCAGTACTGAGTTATTTAAACTCAAATTTAAAACATAAAATTAATCGTTACATTTTAGGGGGTTCATTTTTGATTTGTTTCATTTTTTTCCCCCGATTATGAATTGTAAATCTATTTGTTAAGTACCTTTCTTATAATCATTTATTGTATTATTTTTACGAAATTGCATTATTAAGCATGACATTATTATTATTAGGTATTTTTATTTTCTTGAACATATTAAGGAGTGGAGATGAAATTATTTTTGTTTGATTGTTGATTAATGTTATATTTGGATCATTTATTCTTTTGTTTATTTCTAATTGCTCAAGTAAATTTAATCTAAAACCTTTACTTTCATTGTGTAAAGGCGTTGGCTCGTTATTAGCAAGAGGAACGTGGTTTTTCTCTAAGAGATGAGCTGCAAATTTGGATTCTACATTATTATTTTTAAAGCAACGCATATGTTCAATGAATCTAGTTGAAAAAGCCCTTCCAGTTTGTCCAATGTATGTGGCATTACATTCTGTGTGACTGCATTTTAATTCATAGATTCCACTGTTTTGGAGTTTAGGTATTCTACTTTTAGAGTTTTTTAGGTTAGTTCCGATATTATGTACCATCGTACATAGGTACATAGACTCTTTAATATCCCTCTTAATAAAAACGCGTATAAAGAAGAAAAAGAAACTATAAAAACAATCGCGGTCAATAACGGCTATGGGGCAAGTGATATTGATAAAATTATAAAAAATAAAAGTTATAAAAATAAAATCAATCTAATATACCCAACAAATAATACGAAAACAGATAAATTTGCATGTTTGGAATTTTTCGGTCCAATATCCTTAAAAATAGCGAAAGAAATTAAAAAATGTGGTTTAAATATAGCTTTTCGAACTAATAATAATATCGGAACTAACCTAAAAAACTCTAAAAGTAGAATACCTAAACTCCAAAACAGTGGAATCTATGAATTAAAATGCAGTCACACAGAATGTAATGCCACATACATTGGACAAACTGGAAGGGCTTTTTCAACTAGATTCATTGAACATATGCGTTGCTTTAAAAATAATAATGTAGAATCCAAATTTGCAGCTCATCTCTTAGAGAAAAACCACGTTCCTCTTGCTAATAACGAGCCAACGCCTTTACACAATGAAAGTAAAGGTTTTAGATTAAATTTACTTGAGCAATTAGAAATAAACAAAAGAATAAATGATCCAAATATAACATTAATCAACAATCAAACAAAAATAATTTCATCTCCACTCCTTAATATGTTCAAGAAAATAAAAATACCTAATAATAATAATGTCATGCTTAATAATGCAATTTCGTAAAATAATACAATGAAAGATTATAAGAAAGATACTTAACAAATAGATTTACAATTCATAATCGGGGGAAAAAAAAAAAAAACCAATGGTCAATCACATTATTAAACAATAAAGAAAAACCTGCCGTTAAAATAAAATGGGGAAAACAGATTGTTAAGTTAAGTACCTCACAGAATAATCCAAGACAATTAGGTTTATACAGTAATTATCAATTTGGTTTTTACCGTAATTAGTAATCACATAAGAAACCAAAATCGTATAAATAAGTGGCCAACTGTGACGGCCTGCATAGTCGAGTGGTAAGACGCTCGACTGCAAATCCAGAGGTCGCGGGTTCGAACCCGGCGTGCAAAAATAAATTTTATTTAATTAATATGTGTCATAACACATTTTAATTGATATAAAATAAAATATAGTATATTTGCGGCACGTTCTAGAGTGGTAGATACTGTAAGTATCGCCCTGGTGAAAGACCACCATTCAGAATTGAAACGTTGCTTGAAATGGCTTTAGCCGTGTTTGGTGACCAGATCTGAATATCCAGGTACTTCCCAAACTTCCCCTTCCTCATCTCCTTCCTCTCCCTACTACCTTCAGCTTCACAACATCCGTCTATTGGGGATGCCATAGACTCACTGGCTCTAGACGGTTGGGAGCAGTAGTGACTCTTGTGTGGTATTCATGTAAAAAAAAAAACTAATTTTTGTCTAAATATTCTTTAAAAAAAAAGACAAACATTCCTGGATTACAGATAATATTTGAAAATCTACCATTAACATCATTGTACGCGGAAAATGTTGATTGTGCAATGATAGAAGAATTAACTAGCATTGGACCCAGAGGTATATGACTCTCGTTTGATTACTTTATATTGTTTGTTTGTATTTTTCAATTCATTCAACTCTTTGCTTATCTCACAAGTTCTGTCGCCTAGGTGGTTATTGTTTAATTTTCTCAGTTTGTCAGTTGGCTACAGCTCTTTGGTAATTTTCAGGCTTTCAGAAATTTTATTTGTCCAAGGTTTCAATTAGCCATAATAATGATAATAACTAAATATTTCAATACATTTATGTAGTAAACGTGGCTTAAAAGGAGGAGTGTATGCAACAAATATTTATTTAAGTGATTGTTCGGATCCTGTATGCACTCAAATATAAATGATGAAACTGTGTACCATTGTTTCAGAAATCTGTTTGTGACTGTACAATTATTTTCAGTGCACATAATCGTGTATTATTCGTTGAAAATTTCATCCACAACAAAAAATTATGTTGATCAATTCAAGTTCAAAATTTTATAAGTGGTGTTTTTGTGCGGTGTTTTTAACTATTTAATTTTTCTAATTTTCAAAAGTAAAAAATAGAAGAACACACAAAAACGCGACTATCCTTTCCAGTTGTCAAAAACAAACCACTAATCCAAAATGGCTGATAATGTTAACATATGATAAACATATGAGTACCAACATAACAAAAAAAGTCGATAGTCAAATGTACACAGCCCGCGAAAATTCAAATTCACCTTTTCTTTTAAACAGGCTTCGTATGTACGAATTTATGAAGGAGATTTAAAGAAATTGAAGAAAAAGAAAATTGCAGCCCATCGTTGTGTAGGCAGGTTGATAGTAATCATTTTAACAACCCTTTGAAAAAAATATTCGTAGGATAAATTTCTGAGAGTATTGTAGTGATGCCCACCACTGAGACAGAAATAGCGACGACCCTCGTAGTTAGATGAAAAACCCTGACTACGAATTTAAAGGTCACGGGTTTGAATCCCAGCGTACGAAAATTAAATGTATTTGATTAGTATTTTTTTGAATATTTTTTTAGTAAATAACGCACAAGAGTCCCAACTGCTCCCAACCGTCTGGAGCCAGTGGGACTATGACATCCCCCAATTGGGGTATGTTGTGAGGCTGGAAGTAGTGAAGAGGGGAAGGAGTTCGGGAAAAGTAAATTTGAGAAATACCTGGCTATTCAGATCTGGTCACCAAACACGGTTAAAGCCATTTCAAGCAAGGTTTTGATTCATAATGTTGGTCTTTCACCAGGGCGATTCTATAAGTATTTACCACACTGGAACGTGCCGCAAAAAAACTTGATGTTATTTAATATGAATTAAATGTAAAATAACTCATATTTATTAAATAAAATGTATTTTTGAACCTGCGACCTTTGGAATCGTGGTCGAGCGTCTTAACCACTTAACTATGGAGGCCATCAAATGGTATGTGTTATTTTGCATAGTATATTTACATAGTATATTTGCGGCGTGTTTCATAGTCCATACTTTAAGTCTCACCCTGGTGAAAGACCACAAATTTAGAATCGAAACATTGCTTGAAATATCTTAGCGTGTTTGGTGATCAGATTTAAATAGCCAGGCACATCAAACCTTCCTCGTCCCATCTCCTTACCTTCCCCACTTCCTTCAACCCAATTTGGAATGCCACGGTCTCACTGGCTCCGGACAGTAGGGAGAAGTCGGCACCCGAACATCTAGTTGCGCTGGCAGATGAAAATAATGTATCAAAAAACCTCCATTTGTGCAGCTGAGGTCACATAAACGGAAAATAAAAAAAGGCGGAGCTGGGAAAGAAAACTTGTTGAATATATTATGTATGTAAGAAAAAATCATATTAAATAATAAAGCGATAAGATGTTTATTCTTCGTTTCATTCTATTATGTATTGTACTTCCCTTAACAATAAGACTAGTGTTAACACTGATCTTCAACTGCTTATTTGTTCCGAAGACAATTACATAAACATCTCCTGTGTTTGAGGTTTTAGTTTATTCCGTGAAACTGATATGTGTAGAACACAAGAGACAGGCAAACTACAGCCTTCCATTGCTTTTAATCTCCTCCCTCGTAATACGAAATATTGACTGCCTTTGGAGATGTGGTATTATGCTATAGATATCTTGGTTTATTTATCTTTCTTTCATTATACATTGGCCTGTCATTGACAGGGATGATATTATTTGAAGGTCTGAACGTTTCTTTAGATCGTGTGGAGTATTTTAGCAAAACCTCTGTTCAGTAATTTAGCCATTTTCCTCTTTGGTTCTTTATATTCAATATAAAACGCAATGATTTTTTAACGTATCTATATGCATTTGACGGTATTCCCTATATTCAAAACATAATTTCGATACCTTATTTTATTTAAAAAAACCTTCTAATGGAGAGCTCTAGCGTTACAAAATTGATATTTTTGTCTAGTAGTTCTAGATCTAGCTACTCTTTCAGCGTGTAGCTTTCATTCATTTAAAAATAAGCATTCATTTAAAAATAAAAAAAAGTAAGGCTTTCTTAAAAAAATGAATACCGTACAAGAGTCCCAACTACCCCCAAGCGTCTGGAGCCAGTGGGACTATGGCATCCATAATTATTTCGATTCTGAATGGTGTTCTTTCACCAGGGCGATACTTAGTTTCTAGCACTCTAATTAAACACCATTTAATTATTTTTCATTAAATATGGTATCTTAAGACTCGCATTAGTCTTATAACATAAGCAAACGTTTACACATTAGAAGGTAATTATTATTTATTAATACGGTTTGTTCCATATTTCTTAAAATTATTGGTCAATAAAAAAATAAAACTTAAAACAGAGAAAATACTGTAGAAACCTTAGGCGAAACCGGCTAGTAGCTAATATTAGCATTGTAGTATAATATTATATATGACTTAATATTCATAGCCTACCTTAAATAATACGAATAGTATTCATTCGATAAATTTATTGTCAAACATTTCTTTTCATAAATATTTGGAGACATAAAACCAAATTGTCTTCTACATATTATTAAAAAAGCATTTAAAGTAGAGAAAGTGAAGTAACGCAAAAAATGGCAACTTTTTAATCGATTTACCTTTGTAGAATTCTGCGAAACTTCTAGAAAAGCATAAAAATAAACACCCTTCAACAAAATTATATTTATACCGCGACAACTTCCATCTATACGCATTTGGTTTTGATTCGGGTCGGCAGGTTGCGGATTCGATTTCCGCATAGCGAAAGAAATATCTAAAGGTTGGCATAAACCTAAAAAAATACTTCTTTTTTAGAAATACATAAAAAAAATTGAGTGCTGAAACCACTATCGCCCTGTTCTATTCTCGCTCACCTAAAATCGTTATAGTACGTTAATACATTTACGGAAAATAAGGTTTCCAGAATATAGCCTAGAGTGGCACTTTTGGCTTTGTTTAATTGGAGTTGAAGTGAAATTTCCCGAAGACAGTTAATTACTCGGCTGTCAGACGCTTTATAATGGCGGAGGCGTCTACCGGTACAAAAGTAACTGAGCCCTTCTTGCTTATTTACAAGCAGTTTTTCGGCTGGTAAATGTACAGAGACACGCGGCTAAATTAGTACATTGCGTTGGCATCTGCCAACTAACCATATAAAGTGTTTCGGTTAGGAAAGCGTGAGAATTGTTATAGAGCTAACATATCCAAGAACGCTTTTTAAATCACTGTTTCAAACCTCAATCTTAACAGTATACTGGTGTCCCGAACGGGGTGTGATTTTTATGATTTACGAAGTTTTGGAATAAATAAAATAAGTTATCATCGGCGGAAAAGCAAAAGGGCTGAAGCGCCATTTTGGGAAGTTTACACCAGAGCAGTTTTTTTTTTTTACAATAAAACTCAGTAACTGGTTGGATTTTGAAAAAAAAATTAACTCAGGTAACTCAATGCTCTCACTAAGTTACCTGAAGTGACAAAAAGCTAAAAAAGTCCCAAACTTGAGTCGCTTGAGTCGAGCCTTCTCCCAAATGGTGTATATATTTTAGATAGCCGAAGGGCCACAAAAGTCTTCAAAATCAAACGAGAGTTAGATCATTCAATGCAGAAAAAAGAAATTATCAAAAATGCAAATTTTATTATTTTTTGACCAAGTATAGTTTAAGCTCCTTTGCATTTTCAGCGACGATATCGTGTTTTACCCTGATATTGTTGAAAGGCTTTTACGCAGTAAAAAAAAACTTGCGGCAGTATTTAATTTTTACAGCTCCGTGTGAAATTTGAAAATTATAGTGAAAAAAAAAATTTGAGATTTGTTTTAATTTTTTTTTTAATTCACGTCTGGTGCATGCACAAGTAGTGTATTCACGCATTTGTAGTGATTTTCTTATGTTTGTTCATAGCATGTTCTTATTCGTAGACAAGTAGTGAAAAACACAGTTGGAAACTTTTTGATTCTCAATAATTTTCTATTGGTTCTTTAGTATTGTGAAATTGACCTACGTTATGTTTTTTTGTATTGCTCGTAATACTGTAGGGTTATGAGATTTTTTTTAGAACTATTGCTACTAAATAAGGGGCCATATACCGAAGAATTTCCCGCTGTGAAAATTCAATATTGGTGGTTCGGCAGCATTGAACCCGAGTATCTTGAATGTGCCTTTCTTAGTATTTAACGCAAAACGCAATAGAAGCCAAACACCCGTAGATTTATATAAAACCATAAACCGAAACTAGCTTCACACTTTCAAAACACAAATAACGTTGTGGATCATTTCGTCTCCAATACTATCAATCACATCACCCCTACATTCGACTAATTATCTTTCAAATTGAGTTTTTGATGGATTTTTCATAAACATATGAATTTTTGGCTTTTTTTATATAACCATGTTGTTTATTTGGTAATATGATTTATCGTTCTCACTAATACATAATATGAACAACTTTTGTAATTTACATTCAATTAAACTGTCATTTTCTTCCACCATAACACAGAGACATTCCTAGCATGGCGAACTACAAAAAATATAGTAACAGTCTTGCTTTTCAGGTAATAAAAAAGAAGAAAAAAATAATACATTTTCTCTACAAAATTAAGTCTACAACATTAAGCACTTTAATTTCATGTTAGTGTTAGAATTTAACGCCATTAGTTATAATTTATTACTGTAATGATAACGTGGGTCAAATTTGGGGTTAATTATTATAAATTGAAAATTACGACTCATTATTGTAAAAGGAACACACAGAACGTGGCTTACATTGTTTTTTTTAACTAACTAACTAACCAACCATCACACCGTTTCTGAGCGGGGTAGGCAGGGAGGACGGACCGCCATGTAACTCTGTCTTGGCACACACTCCTTGCTTCATTCACATTCATACAGCGTCTCATACATACTCTTCTGTTATTCTGACTCTTGGCTAAAATGATTTCATTGAATATAGAATGGATATGTAAAAAGCTTGCGAAAATTTGTAAAAGTAGTGACGCACAGATTATTATACGGGCGATTACGATTAGACGAACAAATACATGAAAAATGTAATTAAATTACACAACGATGACGAATGAATGCATTGCTGGTGTATAAAATATTTTCCTTTTCAATCTGAATTAGCCATGTTGTGGAAAAAATCTTTCTCAAAGAAGCGTAAAAAATTATACGATACGCCAATTTGACAATCGAACAAAAAAAATTACAGATATTTGGTGATTCTGAAAATACATAATTTTAATAAATCTAGCAATAAAAGTTATTTTGTACTGTGCCAGTGTGTAAGAAATTTTATTAACGCTATGGTGATATATCATTATATTTAATTGTATTTCATGTTCCTGGCATGACAGTAACTACCATACTATTGTGACAATTCTACTTCAACCTCACAATATTATGCTCCCATGCGACGAATTCAACATCTGGGAAACGAATACTCCGATGTTGTTAATATATTAAGTACATCAATATTACAATGCAAGCGTACCTAAGTAAAGTTTTTTGGCTAGTAGAGCTAATTTTCGTCTAGTAGAGCTATTTGATGAAAACATTTAACTCTGGATGTACCCATCATAGTTCTATCCGAACGCAATTTCAAACACGGATGGAACCGTGGATAGAATTGTCCATTTTTATTTGCTAACGATTATAAATATGGCTGCCCAATATCGTAAAAGTGAAAATTTAACCAAGAATTTTAATAATCTTAGATTTCCAAAAAAAGGTGAATGAATTGGTTGGGGGTGGCAAAATTGGTTAATGCTCCGCTTCCGGGTAGAGTAGACGTCCCAAGTTCGAATCTGGGTCACAACCTGGTCTTTTTTTTGTTTTCTGTGTCTTTTTTATTTTCTTATTATTTGAAAATGAAATGAATACTATAAATACAAATTTATAATATGATATAACAAAGGTGAATACAAACGAAACGTTGATTAGTATTAGGACGAATCGCGAGGCTCTGCTAAGTTGACAGAAATCGGGAACGAAATAAGAATACACGGCAGTTCTATTCTCCGTTGTAAAATTTCTATGGTTGCTTTCATCCCTTGGGATAAGTAGAGATAATTCATAATCCGATTATACTCACGCCACATAATATGGGTCTTATATTATGAAAATACCTTTAAATAAGCCATATAATTCTAATGTAGGACTCAATGTGAACCGTACTTTCATTAAAAAGGCAAATAATAAGTAAGAGAAATCTACACATAAGTTCATACATTCGTATCCCTAATTCATATGAAGCTTTATATGTACGAGTACAGACGGAAATAGGCGCTGAGGGGAGGACTCGACGAGTCAACAGGTAAAATCGATGGCGCCTGCGCAGTGCAAACTAAACCCCCGATTCATGCGGAAAACTTGAATCGACAAAATAGTAAAAATAAATAAGGAGATTTTCTCTGTTTTACTATCATAAATGTACACGTACTGGAGTAAAACTATCAAAAACATTTTTTTTAAATCGCAGAAAAGTAATAATATTATGGTGTAATTAGATGCGTAAAAAACATTTTTTTCTTTTCTTTGTGAAGTGAAACGAATACCACAAAAAACTATCTCAGAAATGTACCGTCTTACTTATTGGATTCTCACGCGCCGGTTCAACGTTGGTTTAGTTACACCGGACGTAGGCCATCAAATTAGACGCATAAGCCTTGGTTTTAAGTTAAGCTTTTCGCTATTTCTACCTTTTACACCATGCGTAAAATTTACATCTCGTTTATAAATAAGAGGGGTAGAGTATAATGCTGGCGGGTATCACATTGCTACGACATTAACTGTGGGATTACGACCCTTAAGGAAAATACGTTGAAGTCATCGCTTGGATGGGTAACCTATTTGGTAATTTATTTATTTTTAATACGTGTTTTCCACAGTGGAAGAACGTTCGGAATCGTTTTGATTTAAGACCATTGTTGCTTGAAATAACTATAAATATTATATTATGTTTTTAACCTCTAGTGTGCCGGAGGTGTAAATAGTCACCGGGCATTGATCATTATCTTTTCGGGAGTTTTCATCCTTTAAAACTTGTTGTTCGCATTTTTACAATAAATTAACCGTTATCACTTTTTAACAAAATAATCAATCTAAAGAGGAATTTTGCATTGCGTGAAATTTGGTACAAATCGAGTAATAAAAGTTTGCTTACGTCAGTACGGCAGAAAAAAACACTTTTTTTTAAAGTGACATTACTGTTTGTATTCACAGGAAAACCACCCAATTATTTTATTTTATTTGGAAGGAAATTTATTCAACCACACGAAAATGCAATAAAATGACAAAAATAAATCACATTTCTTAACCAATCTTTTTTTCGTGAAATGAGGGATAAAAAGACGATATTCCTAATATTATTCTGTTCCAGAAAAACCACTAATATACAATTTAAAAAATACATTAATACCATTTCTGAGATGATAACACAATTGAAAAAAACGACAATTTGTGAAACACAAGTGAGATATTACGAAATTACAGTCAGCGGAAATAGTTTCTTACGAGAATCCGGCATTCTAGAGGTTAACGTGATCTATCGTAAATAGCCAGCTACACTATACCATATGAACATTTACCGAACGATTACCAAATAAGGTTTCTTTTCTAAATAATTGAACAGTTTTTATAATTATTCAAGTAGGTATAAGCCCTGTTATCGCTTTTTACAATAAATGCGATCAAAAATAGCTTTCCTCAATGAAGATTTTCATTCTTACGACTAGCAGCATCTATCGGAAAAACCAGGAAGAAGCTCTGAAAGATTCAGAGGCAAAACTTTAGTCACTCAAAATGTGGATAGATGGCACTGAGTAAACATTTTTATAGCAGATAATTATTGCCACTAGCGATCAAATCGTATAAATTAATATTATATAAGCCGTGCTAGTACCAGCAGTTTGTTTTCTGACCTTTATAATAAATTATTACTGTTATGATTGACGACTTTATTAAAAACTAATATAAAAAGTATTATGTTCTCAGGGATTTTCCGAGAAAATAGAAAAATGTCATTTCACAACAAAACTAATGGAGGTTCAGAATCACGTAATTAATATTTACATCTTATCTTTTTCGCAATACTCAAACGAGTTGATATAAAGGAATGCAAGTAAATTAAATTAACGATGTGTAACGTAAGTAACACGAAGCCATTAACGATTATTGTAGTGGGCGTCACATGTTTAGTTAATTAGGAAATGTTATTATCAAATGAAAGAATGTTTCGGATGTCTAGATGATGTGTTGGTCGGCATGTTCACATCATTGGAACCAATTTGTTGACGATAAAAAAATAAATCTAACAACTCAATCAGACCAGCATTTGAAAATAATTGAGTCGATTAAAATAGAATCAAACCGCTTGCTTTATTTTGTAGGTGGTATGAAAGGAATATTTACGATTAAAACATGTTGGTATCGATTTCATATCCTGCACATGTTTTTAAACTTACCTCAGAAAAAATAATCGAAATTCTTACAAAAAGGAAGGTTGTTTAACATGGTCTCAAAATAATAAAAAAAATAGCAAATTATGTAAGGTACATTAATAATAGAAAAAAACCCAGATGTGCTATTTCAAATCAAATAACGAAAAACAAAGAAAGAAGAAAGAAGAAAGAAGAAAGAAAGAAGAAAGAAGAAAGAAAGAAAGAAGAAAGAAGAAAGAAAGAAAGAAGAAAGAAGAAAGAAGAAAGAAGAAAAAGAAGAAAGAAGAAAGAAGAAAGAAGAAAGAAGAAAGAAGAAAGAAGAAAGAAGAAAAAGAAGAAAGAAGAAAGAAGAAAAGAAGAAAGAAGAAAGAAAGAAGAAAGAAGAAAGAAGAAAGAAGAAAGAAGAAAGAAGAAAGAAGAAAAGAAGAATTCATTGGGATTTTTAGGCGAAATTAAAAAAGGTAAGCGAACATTACGATTTTAGTTACTAACCGGCTTCGCCCAAGATTCCATATTTTTTACTATTCTTCTTTTATATTGACCAAATTTGACATCTCGTAATTATGGAAATAACATATTGAGTTAAAAACAGTTGCGCTGACCTATAAATTCTAGACAGAAAATGTTGTGCAAATTTGATTAAAACTTATTTCCATGAAATAATATGATCATGAAACAATTTGAAAACGTTCCAAAATTAATTATATATTTACTTGCACATACTTATTTTTTTATTAAACGCTGTTGGCATAAATGAAAAAAAATCCAATGAATCGAAGCTAGCTGTCCACAATGGAGTGCTTATACCAACCATAATGTATCGCAGTGAGTCGTGGAACTGGAAGAGGAAGGATGAAAGTAGACTGATTACTGAAGAAATGAGATATTTGAGGCGTTTGTGCGTAAAACTATGTATGACCATGTTGGAAATGTGGATATCCGGAAAGAATGCAAGGCTGATGTAATCGTAATGAACAGGATCAAGAAAGGACTGGTCGGTAGCTGAGCGAACAAACGCGGCGGATTCTCACCCGGGCGTCGTGGGTTCAATTTCTATACTAGCTGAGTTCTCCATCATTGCACAGGCAACATTTTCCGCTTATTAAGATGGTAGTAGGATTTTTTTTTTAATTGTCACGTTATTCGTAACCCAGAAATGTTTGTAATACTCAAGTCGGGCCATGTGAAGAGTCAGAATAATAGAAGAGTAGGTATGATGAGACGGTGTATACAGAGTTGTGTGGTGGTCCGTCCTCTTTACCTACCCCTGCGGGAAAATGGCGTGATGGTAAGTAAGTTAGTTAGTTTTACTAAGGTCCACAATTTTTGGAGATACAAATATTATGTTATGCTATACAATGCAGAGACAGTCGAGGGTCTAGAGTCGTCGATTAATTAAATGTAGCTTCGTTTATACAAACAAATTAGAGTCCTAATGTATCCTCTGATAGGAAGAGCTGTCGGTTCCTTAGAACGGCGTGGGAAAGTGGTGGGGTTCGCCTCGAGATACAAATATTATTTAAAGGTGACGTATAAAATTATTTTTGCAGAGAGCAATTACTTTGTGGTTTAACAGATTTAATGAAATGATAAAAAAGGTGCACACTCATAAATTTTCTCATTATTACTCAATCATCTTCGCAGTTGACGTTTTACCTCTTTCAATTCATAGTATCTGTCTCTTTCTCTCTGTTCCATTATTATAATTTAAATAGTATTCTATTGTTTTCTCACTGTTCTCTTATTTAATTTTAAATTGTGTTTTCCCTCTGTATGTTTATAAAACCGCACACTTTGAATTTATTTTTGTTTAATTTTGTACCCAGATGGTGCTTAGGCTATGCGAAACCGATCGGTCATAAAAATAAAAATTAAATCTGTAGTCTTATACAAAGTTATTTTTTCATTTCATTTTAAAAATATGTAATTCATCTGCACTAAAAACTAAACTTCTGCCGCGTGAATTCAACGTTTGGACGGTTTTATATTCGTACATGATTGCACGTGTGACTTAGTTGTTTTGCTCGGAACTGTTTACTTCGAGATAAACGCCTGTATTCACTGTGGTTCGTAGATTACTTAGTTGTAGTGGAAGATCAAACAGATGAATCTCATTTTAAAAAAATCATCAAAACGACTAATACTTTTTTTGTTTTTTTATTGATAAAGCTAAAAAAATAATTACTCGGGTAACTCAACGTTCTCACTTGAATTACCTGAAGCGACAAAAAGCTAAAACAAGTCTTAAACTTCTGTCGCTCGAGTCAAGCCTTCCCCCAAATGGTAAATATATTTTAGATGGCTGAAAAGCCACAGAAGTCTTCACAATCAAACGAGAGTCAGAGCATTCGATGCAGAAAAAAGAACTGATCAAAACTGCGTATTCAACTCCTTTTTGACCAAAATATCGCTTGAGCCCTTTTGCCTTTCCAGCGATGATATGTGTATTAGGGTACTTCAGCCAAGAAATTTTACCATTACAGGCATTTCACCGGAAGTTAGAAGGATAACTTTTCATTTATTTTTTGTTAATAATTTTTGTGTTAAATTTGTAGAACTCCGTATCAATTTTTTATAATATTTTTTTTGTATTGGTATTAATTTCTGCTAGTTTTTATTTTTTTGTGTGACAGCTGTTTCTGTCTCAAGGACAGTTTGTCAATTGCCTTGAACAAAGAAACAGCTCTCACACTTAGGATAAAACTGAAAGTAGCAGATGCAATAGATATAATAGCAATTTTAATTATGAAATAATGTTAAAATGGGAGAACTTGATTGAAATGACGATAATACAGAAAATTAAGGAATTTATCATTCTCTGACGACTATCAAAGTAGCGAGAGGTTGCGCTTATTAATGAATTTAACAAATTTAACACAAAAACGAATGGAGATACTGAATTTGATGTTGTTGCAAAATGTAAACTGAAAATTCACCATTCAAAAAAAAGTTTTTTCTCCTTATAAATGAGTGTTGTTTCTATTTTCTAAGCATTGCAATCGAAAATCATCGAAATATAGTAATGCTATATGTACCTACTTATATACAAACAAAAAAAAAACACTTTCAATGGCTTGTAGTGATGACGAAAACCATGAAAAAATGTTTCACTCAAAAAGAGCCCTAATATATTATAATATATTCCATTATAACTAATCCTAGTTAGCTTGTTCATCGTTGATATAATCGCGCAGACACATACCCATGCAAACAGACCATATGGGCCACAAAGCAGTGGTAGACGAAGTAAATCGTGATACAACGAAGGCTTGTCAGGTGACCTAGAACATTTGGACCGACTGTGCAATCGATTGTCCTAACCAGCTTTTATTATATCATAATGCTGTGTAGACAACGTCAACCATCAGCCTGAACAGTACATTGTGCACACAAGGTAGGAAATACGACTTTATAGGCGTGTAAATATTAATTGACAATAATGTTAATATTGTGGCTTGGGATGTTTCGACTCAGTTTTAAAAATAACAATATATTAAGAGTGTGTACATTGGATACGATTCGCAAGAGACGAGGAAGCTGATAAGGACATGGCTAGAATAGTGAATGCAGGAAATTCAATTATCGGATGACTGATGCTGCCAGTGCTTATTTTTTATAGCATAGATGATCGGCAGTATATTGTTCATGAGATGAATTAAGTACGTACCTAGAATAATTTAATTATGAATGTAAGACCAAAATCATGGCATTTGAAATACAAGGTACTGAAATATATTTTTTTTAACTTGGAGGAATAGATTTGCGAACGATTGTAATTAATTCGTTGACATTGGTCCGACTCTAAATTCAGATTTCAGGTTAACATGCAATAGTGCACGTCTCTTTCTTACACAAACAAATTCCCGCCCGTGTAAATAGATAGAGAGAGCCAGAAATATTTTTAAGGGCGATTGTTTGAAAGATGGTGTATTTTGTATCGTTTCGGCCATTTTTGATAAAAAAACATTTTTAGTAAAACAAAACAAAACAATATAATAAACACAATTAAAATGATTTTTTATACATATAGTGAGGTTTAGTTTAATAATGATGCATGCTCATTGTAAATATAATGTTTTTTTATCCCTAAAAATACGAAATTCGAAAAAAACACAAAAAACGTAAAGTAGTCATTTTTTTCTACTTTTTAGGTTCCAGTAGTACAACGTATATTAGATATCGCTATAATGTTTTTTTCTTTTATAAAACCACTACAAATAATTCAATAAACGCAAATATAGGGAATAACCCCACAAACTATTTGACATTATTTATTCCGATGAATGATGTTAAGTTATTTATTTATTTATTTATTTATTTATAAATTAACGGACTAAAGTCCAATTACAAAAATACATATAAAACACGAAATATAAAAAAAAGAGTAACAGAGAAGAAATAGCATATAAATTGAGATAAATGAAGCGATGACAAAAAATAAGGCAAAATAAACATAAGAGAACATTCAAGCCATGGTCTTAGTCAAAGTTTTGGTAGAGTCGTAAAGAATGGCGAAAATCATTTAGACTGCTACCAAAAATTTCAAGACCATGGCTTGAGTTAACAAGTCTTGACATTCTGGACATTGGAGAATTATACCCGTAATTAGTATTGTGATGATTGAGGAACAGCAATTCATTGTTTCTGAGTCTACGGCAAGGAATGTTGAACTGGATAAGTTGCAACAGAGAAGGTGAGTCAATAAAACAATTAATAATTTTGTAAATGAAAATTAAATCGAAGTCTTTCCTGCGCTTTTCTAATGAAGACATTTTCAATAATTGTTCAATTTCATCATATGAATAATCGCCTCTTTCTCGCCCCAATCTCCATGCAATACCGCGTAAGAAGCGATGTTGTACGGATTCAATATGATGAATATGAACGGTATAGAAAGGGGACCAAATTACACTAGCATATTCTAAATGAGGGCGAACTAATGAGCAGTAAAGGGTTTTTAGAGTCTTTATATTCTTAAAGTCACATGCAATTCTATTGATGAAGCCAAGAAGTTTTAATGATTTATTAACTACATTATTAATGTGATCACGAAAAGAAAGATTATAGTCTATAGTGACACCAAGATCTTTTATAGATCTGACGGTAGATAAGGAGACACTATTTAATTTATAATTGAAGAGGATCGGTTTATGAGTTCTATGAAATGACATAATTTTACATTTATCAATGTTTAATTTTAGGCAGTTAGTTTCACACCATTCATTAAATGAATCAATATCACTTTGGAGAAGAATACAGTCATGAAAAGATTTTATTATTTTAAGGATCTTATTGTCATCTGCAAAAAGCCAAAAACGCGAGGAAGAAAATACTTTAGCAATGTCGTTAATAAATATGTTAAAAAGGAGAGGAGCTAGATGGGCACCTTGGGGTACTCCAGACGTTACTTTAATATTAATAGATTCAAAGTTATTAATTTTGACTCTTTGTTGTCTATCATTTAAATAAATAAGTTCGTGCGTATGGCGGACATGCTTACAAGCGTTGACGCGGTGTGACATTGTGTGACATCTTGTTTTGTCTCTCTCTATCTCATGGTATACGCCATAAAAACCCGGAAAAAGTGATTTATCACAAATTTGTATAGATTGGGTAAAAATATTAGCTCTCCCTCCTTATATTGTTACTCTAAGGTTTTTAACGTGCATTCTTGGAACAAGTGGTGTTCTTTTTGTATTTTGGCAATTTGGGAAGTTTGTTGGCAAGAGGCAGAAGGGTAAATAAATACATTGAAATAAGGGTAAACGTAGTTGTTACTCGTGTAAAAGATTGTCACGGGAAGCGAGGCTAGCAGACTAGCAAACTAGTAGTCCATAGTTGAGTGTTATAATCACCATCCCTGATATATAGCAGTGAGGTATGAAACTGACAGGGAAAGAACGGAAAGAGATTGAATGCAATATGCATGCAATAGTTTAAGCGTACGAGGGTTCTGCCATGTATAAACGTATTACAAATAAAGAGATTCGAAAACAATACGAGGCGTAATGCACGAGTTTGAAAAGGGGAGGCTTATGTGTATTGGACATTTAGAGCAAATGGACTGATGGACAATGGTCAGGAAAATATGAGTCGCAAGTGTATGAAATAATAGAAAGATAGAGACGCCTCAGGAAAACATGGCATAATTAATAGCTTGCTCCAATTGCACTACCATAAGACTGGGCCTGTGTTTCGGATGTTCATTTAATCAATTTAATTAAATACTTGCGATGAGCAATGGCAAAAACAAGGTACGGATTTATAAGTTAGATATATGGTTACTTCAAATATAAATGTGCACTTTTTTGTCAATTGTTCCAATGACTAAGAAATAATAACGAGAATATCAATCTTTGATCAATTTTATGGTTGGTTTATTTTCAATTTATAGTATCTAAATTGCGTTGAAAATGATCCGTTGGAATTGCTGTTTTGCCCAATAATTCCGAAATAGTTTTATTGATAGTGTTGACCTACAAAAATCAAAACGTACATTATTTAAAAAAAAAAACACTCTGAAACCTTTTCGGCAGACTGAACGAGCATAGAAATAACTATAGTTAATGTCGATCCGGCAATAATTTTTTTTAAGTGAACATTCAAGATCTAAATCCCAAATTAAAGCCTAAGAAAAATGTACTTTAATTTGGGTTGTATATATATATGTATAATTTTTTTTTTAAATGTCTATAATTATGTAAAAATAAAATGGCTTTTAAGTTTTATACGAGGTTTCTGGAAACATCAAAAATTTGGAAATGTTAATAACTAAAAAACATCTTTAATAATTTTTTTGAAAATACTTTGTTAAAGACCAGTTTAATTTTGTACCTTGATGATGCTTATATCAAACGAAACCAGTCAGTTATAAAAAATAAAAATAAATCTGTGGTCCTACACAAAGTTATTTTTTCATCAAATCACAAAGTAATTGCTTTCTACGAAAATAAATAAATAAATAAAAATCTTAGTTTCAAGGGTGTGCAATTAGTTATTCATGAACTATGCTTGGGAAAATAAATACAGGAATAATGGAGCAATTGAGTAAACATAGTTCAAGTTGTCTTACGTTTAATTATGTCAAAGCTTTACATAACTGCTTTATGTTAAACTCGGCCAGAGTTCAAATATGTACAATATTAAGTGAATCTTGATAGATGAATAGGAATGACCTTTAACCCTTTTCCACTCTGGTTTCGCAATAGCCAATTTACTTAAAATGAATTCAAATTATAATTAATGCGAAAGTTGATGGGATGTAGGAGACAATATACAAACACTTCAAGTACATACAGAAAACTTACACTCATTTTAATGCTATTTACAGAAGTAAATCTTCGTTTTGTTTAGAGTAGTTACAAACGAAGTGATTTTTGTGCTTGTAGAATATATATTTGAAAGGTCTTGGCTTTCAGATTGGAATATTGATACAAGTATAAGCATGTTTTATATTCATGTTTTAAAGGCTGGTAATTGTTAATTTAATTATCGTTCATTTGCCCATTTTGAGATTGTAAAATATTTATTTATCAATGTTCTTCACCCCGATTATTGTAATATTTATGCAACCGCTTTTCTAAGATCCGTTAAACTTCCAGCCTGGGAGCACTCCTTTTTATTTAAAAAAAAACATTTCAATATCTATCGGCGCTTTGGCGGGAAATGGACCTGTTACTTTTAAAAGGTCACCCAAGCTTGCTGTTGAAAGTCAAGTGCTCGATTCTCCACGCTGTCTATCATTTTTTTGCCAGTAGTTTGTAGGAGCTTTAAACATGTTTTATTTGCTTCGTGTTGTTTTACATCAGTAGCAGAAAAAATATTTAAATATCTAGGTATACAATATGTGCTAGGGTAAAGCTTTGTATACAATTACAAAAATGGAAGCCTATATCAGAAGAAATTGAAAAAAATTATTAATAATTTTCAACGAAGGATGAGATCGATTAAAATTCCGGTTTCTAATGAAGTCTCGGTAGCTCAATTTTCAGATGCATTACTTCCGGATAGAGTAGAGGTTCCGAGTTCGAGTCTCAGTCGTGACCGTTTTTCTTTTTAGTTTCTGGCTTTTTCTGTTTCATATTAACGTTGAAGATTATTGATATTATTTCAATAATTAATATCAATATTAAAAGCATATAAGCTTTAAAGTTAATTCTAATTTAATATTAATATATGTACCCAGATTTTGTATTGGACAAGTTTGAAAATTTGTTGTAAGAACTAAAGATCGATGAGTTCTGTCGTCATAAAATTTGCATAGCCTATTTTGTTTGGAATTTTTAGGCCAGCGAAGAATAAGTACAAGTATTGTTTTCTCCACATATTTGACTACGGTTTTCAAACAGAAAAAAAGCTCACTCAGGCAATCCGGCATGAAACCAAGTAGAAAATAGTAACTACAAGTTTTATATCAAACATAAATCAATTGTATGCACAAGACGCCTGCCGCGAAAGCGAATTACCATTAAAAATATGTCCCCCACGTGCAAGTAAGTTTGTGTTAGCGAAACCACTTTTTATTTGATTAATTATCCTCAGCAAAGGATCTCTTAGTATTTTTGTAAACATGGCGATACTATTATTAAAGATTACGAGGTTCTCTTCTATTAATCACTCCTTCCTGGCGCCGGGGGCAATTAAATGAATCAACTTTTTGCCCAGAATCAGCTGCTGGTGATGCAAACTGTACACTGTGCAAACACATTTTATAATACGGACGTTTTACTTTCAGAGAGGAAAATATAAAATGCTTCTGAAATAGACTGAAGCTTGGAGATGATTCTGATTTCACAGTCTCAATCAGCATCACGCATCTGAAACTGCGCAGCGAGCTTTATTAAATTGTCGCGTTTCTCGTCTCCAAATTATATATTAGAGATAAAATTATTTTGGTACAACAAAATTTGAGCGTGTTTTGAAAATTATGTTGTATTATTGCGCCCTTGATATTTTACAAAAATGGCGCTATGTACAATAGCGGAGCATTATCATTTTTTTATAATTAGTATATTAACATGAATTAATACGTAGTATATATTATTGGTACTAAAGGTATTGTATGTATTATATTATACTGCACAGTGCATGGTATGGTGTAATAATTTATCAGTTTCTTAAGATGTGTGAATTTTAATAATATGTAGGTTTTTAAATACTAAGATAATCTGGATATCCATTGTATTTCCGTTGAATTTCTATTGTATTATTTTTTTATTTTGCATTTAAAATCCTGTTTCCAAACAACTTAATTGTAGTTGTTGTTAGCGGGATAGAACGGGAAGAACAATAAAATTTAAAAAAAACCTTGTTTGGTTATAATATAATTAATAGACAGGTTGTATCCTTAAAAAGAAAAGCAGTCATGTTTGTTTGAGCACTCATCTATTAAGAAAATAATATTTACAAGCATTTTTGTTTCTTTTATAGGTCAACATTTTACTATTGGCTTTGTCCGTGCTTACATTCGTTGTAAATATTAATTTCATATCCTTGTATTTCACTGAAAAACGATTTGATTTTTTTTTAAAGGCCATTAAAAATCAAGTCATCACGATCTCATATTTCAACACCCTTTTTATGTTTTTTCTTATTAAAAAAATACAGAAAAAACCATATAACGTTTTGTCTTATTTTTAACATAAAAATGAACATATCAATGGTCCATTGCTCATTGTGGAAATGGTCTGTTTCAGCAAAGATTTGTAGAGCGAAAAACTCTGCAAATTTAATGATGTTAAATCTCACGACTAGAGAGTTTTGCTGCTTTAGACAGATACATTTTTGCTATTCAGTTAATATTATTAATTAATGTTTTTAGCAGTAAGAGTCGTAGATATTATCTTGTCTCTGGGATGATACCTATATACGTGGTGCGTGCATTGTATTTAAGTCGGTACATAAAGATAAAATGGCATTCCTCAACATAATATTTTTAAGATGACTTATAAATTGCATTGTAAATTCCTCCTGTACTTACATTATGTAGATAACGAGGGCGAAATTCTTAGCATTCTTTCCTAAAATGGTGTCACTGATGACAAAATTTGTATTTACTAAGCATAAAATATTAAGCCTGAAGCATTCCAGGCAAGCATTTTTTCAAGGCTATTTTTATTTGTAGGTATATTTTGAGATTTAAATTAATATAAAAATAGCCTACCTTTAGACTATCATCTAAGGTGATTTATGTTTTTATATGTATTATTTATATATACATCTAGGTATACAATATGTGCTCGAGTAGAGCATCCAAATCAGAAGAAATTGAAAAATAATATTAATAATTTTCAAATTAAGTATGAGATCGATTAAAATGCCGGTTTCTAATAAGGTCTCGGTAGCACAATTAGCAGAGGCGTTTCTCCCGGCTAGAGTAGAGGTGCCGAGTTTGAGTCTCGGTCGCGACCATTATTCTTTTATTTTCTGGGTTTTCCTGTTTCATATTTAGGTTGAGGATTATTGATATTATCTTAATAATTTATATCAAAAATATAACAAGCATAAAAGCTTTAACGTCAATTCTAATTTAATATTTAAATAATAGTTTTTTAAGATATCCTGTCTTATATTAATTATTAAAATATTAAATTGTATAGCTAACATTCCTCGAGATTCTCAAAAGGTTATGAGTTACGAGATCCGTTTTGAGTATGAAACTAGAGAAGGTCCGAGCCAATATCATGTGTGCAACTCCGTTGTTATGTCATTGATACCCTGACCGCAAGATGCCGCCAAGTGAGCTGCGAGCTGCGAGGTGGTGCCGGTGTTCACGAGTGTGCTTTAGGTTTCACTATTTCATGGCTTCCATTGTTTGAGGCACACATATATTGATTATTTAAGAAACTTCGTCAGACAGCACAGTTACGTGTTAGAGTGAAAACAATACCCTAGGTAATAATAGTATGTGAAAGCCGATGCATGTTTGGCGTTCTAATCTACCGGTGAACTAGTTTACACATTATACATTGAGATATTTTAAAATAACTTGTAGGTGCGTAAGATAGGGCAGTCTTGTTTTGTGTAATGAATACAATATACTAAGAGCAATACCAGCAATATTGGAGAAATACAAATAATGTATTTGGCGTTCTGATCTACCTGCATTGCTCGCTAACCGCTGGCTGAATAGTATAAATAATATTCTTTAACTGAAGAGGAATGATCTGCATTAATTAACTAGTTTGATAAAATAATGTCTCGCAGGGCTGATTCAGTAGACGTCTTAATATAAATTATGTCATAAATTATAATTACTAAATGAAAGAATTAAAATCATTAACACTCTCAGACAGAAGGCTTATTTACGAGTAGACCTTCATTTTTAAAAGTGTCAATGGTATAATAGACAGCCCTGATTTACTTAGCTTAATTACCTTCCAACAGAACTACTCGATCCAAAATTATGTCAGGACTGAGACGTGTAGATACTCGCTTGAACCTAGATTGCATACAGTAGGTAATTCTTTCGCATAAATAGTAGATATATTCAACTGCACTGACTAGTTACAAAAAGGCTATAATAGCATACCTCTTCCAAAAAATACTAATGTTAATTTATTCACTGTAATAATTCTAGTAACTTATTTATGTTTTTGGGTGCTAATCATTTACTCCATGTCACTATTATCTTATATTATGTATTGCACAGTTTTGTAAAAGCCCAGAAGGGCGTATATAATTATATATATATATATATTAAAAACCGACGTTTCAAGTGAATATTATTTTTCTACTTACACAACGATATTTTGTATGGTGAAGCTCTAAGCAGAGCTTTCTTTAGTGCGATGAAATTATTGCTATCCTAATTTTGTATAAGTTCCCGTTTTTTTTGTCAAGAGCTTTCGCCATGCGGATATCACGATCTCTAGTAAAAGAGGCCAGCGTTTGCCAAGCATGCAACTGACGGCTGCCTTTATTCAAATTGTATCTTTGATCATTTTGGCACTACCAGCTCTACGGACATTCGAAAATCTGCGATATTTATACTAGGAAGTCATATACGTGATCTCTTAGCGCCAGCTCTGTTTATGTATATTTATGATATGTAATAATAATAGACTCGAAATGTCAACATTCGACGTTTCTATTGGCATTTACCTGACACCCGCCCACGCAGGCGCCAGTCTTCGCCAGATACATGATTAGACGAACTACAATCAGTGGCGGAATTTCGAACCTTAGACCCCCACAAATAAAATATTCTGTCTTCATTGAATATCTAAAAAAAAACAATCCGAGTTTCTGGAAAAGTTACTTTTGCACAGAAAAATAAATACGTAAAAAGTTATTCATAGATACACCTTTTTTTCAAATGTGTATATTATGCATAAAGTGCAATGCCTAATTTTTACTGAATAATATTCAGAATTAATTAGATTCACTCGACAAGTTATCAAGCTATCTTTAAAATCAGTTACGATATTATATCCACATAGTCGCCGGAGAGGCAAAAGGGCTGAAGCGCCACTTTGGGAAGCTTACATCAGAGCACTTTAAAGTTTTTTTGTTTTACAATAAAATTCATAAGTCTTTAGTCCCTGGTTGGATTTTTATAAAAAAGGTGAATCAGGTAACTTAATACTCCCACTCGGTTACCTGAAGCGACAAAAAGCTAAAAAAAAGTCCCAAACTTGTGTCGTTTGAGTCAAGCCTTCTCTTAAATGGGACATATATTTTAGATGACTGAAGAGCAACAAAAGTCTTCAGAATCAAACAAGAGTCAGAGCATTCGACCCAGAAAAAAAAACTGATCATAACTGCACATTTAACTCATTTTCGACCAAAGTTTCGCTTAATACCTTTTGCCTTTCCAGTGACGATATGTCAAATAAAAATCTGGAATAATTTCCACAAACCATATAATATGTATTATTTCATGTTTCCATCACCACGTTTTGACTATCTGTATCAGTGATTTATAAAATTCTTATTTTAAATCCATTTTTACCTTTATATTTTATAATGTCAAGTCTTATAGGCGGAAAGCTCCGCCACTGACTACAACAGTGGTTTATTTCAGAATAAATTATAACAGTGTAAACATTTCATATACCTACATATAAAAAAAATCTTGATATATTGTTATGAGAGTAGTTGGGTTTGTTGACTTTCCGCTCGATAATTTTATTTGCAAACTGTTGTCTGGCAGTGTTATATGTTTATTTGATTTTAAGTCAGTAGCTTTTAAAATCCTACATGTCAAACGAAGTGGCTGCTTGGATAGCAACAGCATTTATTAAGAAAAAAAAACAAATTAAATTGACCTAAGTATTAAGCTGCGTTTTAAGACGTAGAATTGTTATATCCGGATTCAATAAATTCTGCTAAAACACTGGCTTCTAAGTGAAACTAATGTTATAGGAAGCTATGAAACAATTTTTATTGTAATTATATATTTTGTGTTGTTTGAATGTTATTTTATTATTTGAACGTCAAACATTAGTTTAGTCATGGGGTAAAACCATGTCCTGTTTATGTAGTATAACTATGTCATGGAATATTTGATGTATTATCCGACATTGACTGTTGCAAAATTTGTTTATTTACCGCTCAGAAACAGCGATATATCAAGAAAAAAATTGGCCCACTTTTGCAAAAGTAAAAAAAATACACATATCGTCGCCGGAAAGGCAAAAGAGCTGAAGCGCCATTTTGGGATGTTTACACCGGAACATTTATAAGTTTTCATTGCCTGGTTGGATTTAAAAAAAAGTTAACTCGGATAACTCAATGCCCTCACTGAGTTACCTGAAAGGACAAAAAGCTAAAAAAAAGTTCTATACTTGTGTCGCTTGAGTCATACCTTCTAACAAATGGTAAATATATTTTTGATGGCCGAAGGACCACAAAAGTCTTCAGAACCAAACGAGAGTCAGAGCATTCGATGTATAAAAAAAACTGCATATTTAACTCATTTTTTACTAAAGTGTCGCTTACGACTTTTTGCCTTTCCAGCGATGATATGTAATGCAGCTACTATGTACATACGCTCATTTTTTTTAAAGAAAAGTAATATTGAAATATGTTCGTACATTAATAATATCCATATCTTCGAAAAGGATACTTTTATAAGAAATTAATTGTTTTATTTTATGCAAAAATAAGAATCGCATGTCGCTAAGATGGCTCTATATGACTATATACGACAGATTGATGTTCATGTAATCATTTCTAGTTTAAACAATGTTTCTATGGGCGGATTTGAAGCAAGCCTTGATAATTTTACAAATTAATGGGATGACATATTCACTAACTTTATTGGATTTCCGCCAATTAAAAACCATCATACGATGAAAGAATGATGTCTATGACTAAATCGCGAATTGAAGAATACAAACCATTTCCACCTAATATTTCTAGGTAGGTAGTCTTGTTTATCTCAATCTGACTTCAATTTGCTCTAATGGCCTTACTATGAATTAAAAGGCGTTGGTCAATTGAGGAAAAGATAGTGATGATGCACTATTTTAAAAATCCATGATTCAGTTGCATGACTGTTCATTTCAAAGGAAACCACAAAGTAATTTTAAAAGCCGCAAATAGTTCATTTTGATTAAATCGCTGATTGATAAATAGGACACCCACTTGTTTACTGGTCAAAACACATTTTTTATTGTTTGACAGATAAGCGGAGGATTGTTTTGGCGCATCGACAAAAGTAAAAAAAAATAGTACACTAAAAGATACCTTAGTTAGTATTTCTAATTGATTTTACTAAATGAGACGCTCTGATAGGAGTTTCCGAAATTTTTTTTTCATGTTAGACCCAGAGTTATGGGACGATTCTTTCGAATATAATTCTGTGTACTTCTTAAGTTTTTAAGCTGGCCAACTACATAAGAAACTTGTGAAATTCATCGTGAAATGTAATATTGAATTTGTCGAACACGATTGGTTGATCTACAGTTTGTCTACAAAGGGTTGACCGCGTTTGTCCAACAGGAATTCAATGTGGGAAAAGGATACATGACACGAAGAAATAGACCATCATGCTAAACGCGTGTCGATCACTTCTGTCACTGCAGGGCGGTAGATACTTGGAGAAACAATGTATGGAGAGAGAGCTAATTATTTTTACCCAACCAATACACGCTTGCGATAAATCACTTTCTCCGGGTTTTTACGCCGTACACCATGAGAGGGAAAGAGACAACAAATATAATACTCCGCTTCTACGTACTTTCACAATGATCTTGGGCTCCTGGGTCACCGCGGGACTCTGCCCACATTTTTTACTATGTCACTAAACTTGACTCAACTAAACGGTTTTTTAGCTTAGATGCTATATTTTTGTTGATATCAATACTGTGAAAAAGTGGTTATACAAATAAACAAAAACATTATGCCGATATGTGATATGAATGGATGTATAAATACCCTAGCCTTGGTCTTAGTCACGCCCAGGTCCGCCGAGTCAGGTAAAATTCATCAAAAACTGACTACACTGCCTTGGATTGATACCACTCTATGGGTAGATACTTTCAGTATCGTCTTAGTGAAAGAAGACCATTCAGAATTTAAAAAAAATGCTTAAAATAGAATTAGCCTATTTGGTGATATAGCCAGGTACTTCCCAACCTTCCCCATTCCCACCTCCTTTCTCTCCTTCCTCCCATCAACCTCACAATGTAAAGCACTTGGGACTTTTGTGCGGTATTCACATCATTTTAAATTCCTTCGGAACGTTCGGTCACCTTACTCATTGTTTACTCCGCATTTAAATATTCTCAACTTTCTTCTGAATACCACTTAGTTATCGCTGTACAACAATTTTAGTATTTAGTTTTATTTATTTTATATTGGTTACTTTGTACATTCAAGTTTACAAGTAGCTAATTATTTCATTTTCTTTTTTACTTTATAATATTTTAACTTATATACTACTTACTATTTTGATTAATGTGCATTTTAAATATTTTTTACAGTCTATTTTGAATTTATTGATAGGCATAATTTTGAGCATTATAAGATTTCATCCCTTTATATGGTAAGCTATTTTGTGTGCTGGCTTTATTTTTTTCTGGTAGTCTAATTTCTTTGCATGCCCTTGTATTATATTTGTGAATATCAACATTGTAGATAATTTTATCAGAAAAATATTTTGGTAACAAGTTGTTCTTCATTTTATGTATAAACATCAATGTGTTCAATGCTTGCATCAATAAACTAATTTAAAGTTCAAAAATCTTAAGGATTTTGATTTCCAAACAAGTATTTTGAGTGCGCAGGGTCATTTTTGACCTTGAAAAAATTAAAAGTAATGTACTAAAAGACAAATTCCGATACGTAAAAAGGGCGAGTCAGGTAGATACCTACACTTTTTTTATAAAAGGTTGTGTACTTAGATTTGAGTTGATATCCGGAAGTGTTTATAGCACGTATACCAACAGAGAACAACTGCCCCAAATAAATAATAACATCATAAGAGCCGAACATGCTCATATCAAAACACTTATAAATAAGGCCATTCCATTACTCAATGAAATTGAATCAATGAGTAAACACTTAAGATATCTTAAGGTGTAAATATAAACGATTTAATGAATACCTTTGTATCTTCGTCCCGCGTTATATTAACTGTATGTTACTTAAATTTTCATTTGTATATATACATGTATATAAATATATATTATGACGAACGAAAAATACAAGATTTCCCAAATATTTATGGAGGAGAATATTGATGGATGACGTTGCAGAGAAAGAAGTCATAGTGACTTGGCTTCGACAATGGGATTGGTATTAGTAAAATTTCTCGAAGCTCTTTCCAGTTAAAGTGTAAAGATTATCCCGATGATATTCAACCTTCGATAAGAGAGAGCATCAGAAGAAGAAGACATATATTTCGTTGATATTTTTGGTTCTGTTTTAACATGTAAATCACTCTACTCGTAATAAAAGACGCAAAACTGCATTATTTAGATGCTTATATAAAAATAGCGTAAGGGGGTATATACATATATATGTATTACCGTCATGCCAGGTAAGTATGATGCTGTATATTTATATAAACTAGGAATTAATACTAAGTAGAAATTAAGATTTGTACAGCGCCCTTGAGGTGATTTTTCACAAAAACGGCGCTATACAAATTATCCAAATATCATTATTATTAATACAACAGAAGAGTCCCAAATGCTCCCGTCTAGATCCAGTGAGATTATGGCATCCTCAATTGGGGTATGTTGTGAGGCTGAACTATTCACTGCATAAATTATCGTAATTTTCGTCAAAAAAACATCTATATTTTATTAATGTGGTGCTATGAAAAAATAAACCTTCTTAGATTTTTTCGAATAAAAAACCACGTGGTCTTTCATTACAACATAGATAACAATACTCTTGAAATACTAACCCAAGTTAAAAGCTTAGCTTAGGTATCACATTCCAGTCAATTTTTTCATTCGTTAATAATATTACGGAAATCTCTAACAAGGGTTCACAATTGTTGGAATTTATAATAAGATCATCAAAAACTTTCAATAATTTCAAGTGTATTTAACTGTTGTAATTCTCTTTTGTTAGAAACCAACAGCAGTACAATTATTTTGTTTGGAACCCACCTTATAATATTTATGTTTAAGCTATAGAAAGAGTAAATAAAATATTTTTACCCTTTAAAATAGGTATTTCAGCTAATTAATTATATCTTTACTATCTGCTCAATGATTTAAAATTGGCAAACAGATAGTTTTCATTGACTTTGTATTTTTGTACAAGCTTTTAAATGGTGCGTGGAGTGCTTCGATCGATGGAGGCATATGGTTGTGTTTGCAATGATCAATTTTCGAATACCGACACACAAAACTAGAAATCAGGATATTTTTGAGTGCAGTCATTCTGGAACTAACTACCATATCGTCGCCGGAAAGGCAAAAGGGCTGAAGTGCCATTTTGGGAAGTTTACACCAGAATACTTTAATGCTTTTTATGTTTTACAATAAAATTCATAAGTCTTCAGTACCTGGTTGATTTTTGAAGCAAAAAGTTGACTTAATTCTCTCTCTGAGTTACCTGAAGATAAAAAAGGCAAAAGTCTCAAACTTGTGTCGCTTGACTTAAGCCTTCTCCCAAATGGTTAACATATTTTCGATGACTAAAGGACTACAAAAGTCTTTAGAATCAAACGAGAGTCAGAACATTCAATGCAAAACAAAAAAACTGATCTAAAATTTTTCCCACCCAGCGACTATATGTACTCGTCATTGACTACTAGTGCAGGAAAATAATTATGCCGCGTCTGTAGGCATCTTTAATTTGTCACTTTCAACATAAAAGATTGTTGTGAGGACAACTTTGATACATTTGAAAAACAGGGGAAATTATTTTTTACTAATTTATTCTTACATATTGTTGTTTTCTTTGTTTTACGTGACATTTTTAGTTAATTAAGGTTTTCTCTGTATTACTTAGGGCTACATCATTTCCTTATATATGCTTTTGAAAAGTACTAATGTGTCGACGAAATAAATAATTAAAATACTGTTTTCGGAGAATTATTTCAAACTACACTTCAAAGGATAGTAAAACTTGCAATTTAATTGAACATACAACGCACACCTGACGACACCTTCGACGGCTTCCATAGTCGAGTGGTAAGACGCTCGACTACGAATCCAAAGGTCGCGGGTTCAAACCCGGCGTGCGCCAATAACTTTTATTAAATTAATATGTGTCATAACACATTTAATTCATATAAAAATAATAAAACAGTATATTTGCGGCACGTTCCAGAGTGGTAGATACTCTGAGTATCGCTCTGGTGAAAGACCACCATTCAGAATTGAAACGTTGCTTGAAATGGCTTTAGCCGTGTTTGGTGACCAGATCTGAATAGCCAGGTACTTCCCAACCTTCCTCTTCCCAATCTCCTTCCCCTCCCCAGTACCTTCAGCCTCACAACATACCCTATTTAGGGATGCCATAGTCTCACTGGCTCTAAAAAAAACAGTTGAGAGCAGTTGAGACTCTTGTGCGGTATTCATTTAAAAAAAAAAAAAAAAAAAAAACACCTACTAAGGTAAATAAATACTTAAAAAGTGCATTCAGTGATTGATTGCCTTCGTATTTTAAAGTACTCATGGGAATAATTAAACGAAAACTAGGTACCTAACAAATTACCTTCCAATGGATTTACACGCAGAATCATTAGTCTTCGTCAAAATCATCTACAAATAGTAAGTGCTATGCTCAATCATTGGGATTTCGTGACAAGTGATGTCTCAATAGACATTTAAATATTGCGTAGTAATCCTCCTACCTTATTAGTTTATTCATGAAGGCGAAACTACTTGTTCTCTTGGCGTCTTGTAGTTATGTTTTAAGGATTATAATAATTCTGTAAGATGATTTATGATGCATTCTTTGTATGGAACATGCCTTAGTTGCGCGAGAAACGAATTAACTTACTCAGAAATACACTTATGTTTTTTTTAACTCGTAACTGTCCAGAGCCAGTTGGACCAAGGCATCTCCAATTGGGGTACGTTGTGAGGCTGAAGGTAGTGAGGAGAGTAAGGATATGGGGAAGAGGAAGGTTATGAATACCTGGTTATTCGGATCTGGTCACAAAACACGGCTAAAGCCATTTCAAGCAACGTATCAATTCTGAATGGTGGTCTTTCACCAGGGCTAATTGTACTACAGTTGGCTTCTAACAAAAGCGAATAACCACAGTTAAATACACTTGAAATTATTGAAATTTTTCGATGATCTTATTATAAATTCCAACAATTGTAAACCCTTGTTAGAGATTTCCGTAATATGACTAACGAATGAAAAATTTGATTGGAATGTGATACCCAAGCTTTTAAATTGGGTTAATATTTCAAGAATATTGTTATCTATGTTTTAATGAAAGACCACATGGTTTTTTATTTTAAAAAAATTGAGAAGGTTTTTTCAAGTAGAGGCTATTTTCATCGCACTACATTAAAATAAATATCGATGTTATTTTGACGAATATTATTTATGCAGTGAATAGTTCTTATCAAATTAAGATCATCACCAAAAAGTAAAATAGAGACATCGTAAAATATTTTTTACGTCATTTATGCGCCCTTGAGGTGATATTTCACACAAAATCACGCTATATAAATTAGCCAAGTATTATCATAATATTTTATTGTGAAGATAATAAACAAGATTGGACTTTGGAATCGAAAATAACACATAATTTATAATGATATGTGGTTTTGCGGACGAACGCGTTGGATTTCCACCCGGCAGTTGTGGGTTCAATTCCTGGCTAAGTCCTCCATCATTGCACATGCAACATTTTTGGCTTATTATGATGGCAGTAGGAGTTTTTCAAAAATCATCAGGTTATTAATAACCTAGGAATGTTTGTTTTCCTTTAAAAAAATATGTACACAAAAATATATATTTCGCATGTTCTGAACAAAAGTCACACTTATTAAATTTGCATTTGAAAATAAATAATCACTGCATCACAATGTAAGGCATCGATTTGCTCTTTAATTAAAGCTCCGAAAAAAGCAGAGAAACTTTTTTTTTCAAATTAGCTTTCGTTTAAATAAAAATTGTTTTCATAAGGGTGATAATATTTCAGCCAATTGAGTTGACGCTTGAGAAGTCGTATTCACTTCATATTCATATTTTACTCGCCTGAAGCCAATATTGGGGAAGCAAATAAGGGGGATGGGTAGGGGCATTCATGTTTGTATACTAAACACGTATACTGAATAAACCCTTTTACGGTAAAAGGGTTTATTCAGTATTTATTATTGTTTTTCAGGGTAAAACTGAAAGTATCTTCCACTTTGAACATCAGTTTTTTTTAACGTAATACAAACATTCCCGGGTTATGAATAACCTGACAATATTTGAAAAACTCCTACTTCCATCATAATAAGCGGAAGATGTTTCTTGTGCAATGATGGATGACTAAGCTAGCAGAAAAATTGAACCCACGACGCCCGAGTGGGAATCCGATACGTTTGTCCACTCAGCTACTAACCGGTCATATACTATTATGATTACAATGACTTATTCGATGGCAGCGCTCGTAAAGAACAGAAAACCAATAATCTGCAATGCTTTTTAGAGATGAAATATTTTAAATAAAACATTGGTAGAATTTAAGGCGTTAAAATAAGTTCTGTAGAAGTGACAACTTTTTCCTAGTTGTCTGTATTGAGAAAAAAATCATGAATAATAATTATTAAAGTTTCGGACGAGCGAAAATAAACTTTCTACAGAAACAAATAATCATCTTGAAGATACGAAAATAATAATTTCGTTTCAAAATATTTGTGAATTATCACGACCCAAATTACAACACGCTGACTTTAGCTGTGTCATGTTTATTTTGATTTTAAAATTATTGACTGAGATCGTAGTAACGATTTTATTGTAAGTGACAGGCGGAGTTTTTTACCGTGCAGAATATTGCACACTATCACAGCTATGCTGCAGATGGTCAGTTTGGCCACGTGTCGTTCAACGGATCTATGAACGTTCTTTGATCACAATATTTCAACAATAAATGCGCAATAGTTCAAGTTCTCTAGCAAAAATTTATTAAATTATTTTTACAGGCCAAATTCTACGTCGCTTCTAAGTTTGATTGAGTAATGTTAGTGCTTTCATTTACGAGGCCTGTTCAAAAGAAAAGGTGAATTTTGAATTTTCGCGGGCTGTGTACATTCGATTATCGATTTTTTTGTTGTTGTTATGTTGGTACACATATGTTTATCATATGTTAGCATTATCAGCCATTTTGGATTAGTGGTTTGTTTTTGACAACTGGAAAGGTTAGTCACGTTTTTGTGTGTTCTTCGATTTTTTACTTTTGAAAAAAAATCATCTTTTCTTTTGAACAGGCCATGTATATCAAACTGTTATTGGAACATCGTACCATGTGTATTTTTTTGGATTTAGAAATTTGACTTTTTTGTGGATATTTTCAAATTAGTATCCAAAGCTGTTCCATGTAGGCACTTAGCTATTACTGTACTTATATTCTTTATTATATCCGTGTGCGAAGGAAAAACGGAATGAGTAAAATAATCAAGTTTTGAGTTAAGTATGCAGAATTTTTCCTTGGATACATATATATCAAGGAAAAATGACATAAGTCATAAAATAAAATATTGTTCGATTATTTTTTGAAAAAGTTCACTTGACATATTTACATACAAAAAATGAAGTTTGTTTTGGCTCTCCTGAACATCTGCGTTTACTGACTCATTACGTTCTGCCTTGCGCACATAGAAATATACAAAACATTAGGAAATCATATGATTATTTTTTTGGAACTAAAATTTGTATAAGTTTATTTTTATGTTATTCCTGAATTGATGACACCTACGTGCAGACTTTTAAAAATTATGAAAGATTTTCTCCTTCGCTTAAAGATTTTCAAATATTCTTTGTCATTTTTTTTATGAATTTTGTGAGTGACAAAAATCGTAAAAAAAATGTATAAATATGAATTCGTGCCATGAGTCCCGTAAATATTGTATGCAAAATTAAAATTATGTACCTTTATTAATATATGCGGCTATCATTTTTGAAGCGAAGAATTGTGCCCATGAAGGGTTGTGTGCGCAGAGTTGTGGTTGAAGAATTGTGGGCGAATAATGTTTAAAAACGTCAAATTGAGAATGCTTTGAGAAAAGCGACCGGCTCAGAAAGATACCTATATTTTATTACAAAATAGAACTTTATTACAAGACACCTTCTCGACGTGAGAAAATATTGAAAATCAACGTTTGATTTGACGTGTTATGTTGAATTGTACTGGGCTATCTCAAAATTCACTGAGTAACTTTTTGAATAGCCTTACATTGGCCATCATCAGGAGGTCTAAAACTCTTAGAAATCTTGGTTAAAGGAATAAAATGAGGAATATTCTTAACACAGGCCAAAGAACCAAAAAATAACTGAATTGATATAACGAAGCTTATGTAGTTTCGCACCAGTGTTACTATGGTTGGGAGCTAGTGGGATGTGGCATTCAGTTTGGAGAATGTTGTGAAGTGAAGTGGGAAGCGAAGGAGGCGGGGAAAATAAAAGAAATATCTGTCTCTTTAGGTCTTGTCATCAAATATAGCTAAAGCCATTTGAAGTAGTGTTCGATTCTGGAGACCTCTCCATCCCACTGTACTCCGAATGAGATGCAATTATGTTGGTAATACTTTTTTATATGTATACCGCACAAGCGTTCCAACTGCTTATTACTGTCCGAAGCCAGTTGGACTATGGTATCCCCAATGAAGGTATGTTAAAGCTTATGTAAGGGAAGGAGATGGGAAAGACGAAGGGCAGAAAGTACCTGGTTATTCAGATCTAGTCACTAAACACGGCTAAAGTCACTTCGAGCAATATTTTATTTCTGAATGGTAGTCTTTCAATGGTAATTCTATATGTTATCCCCTCAGAGTATATAGAATGGTATCTATCCAAAGTAGTGTAGTCAGTTTTTGATGATTTTTACCTGACTCGGCAGACCTGGGCGTGCCTAAGATCAAGGCTAGGGTATTTATACATCCATTCATATCACATATCGACATAGTGTTTTTGTTTATTCGTAAAACCACTTTTTCACAGTATTGATATTAACAAAAATATAGCATCTAACATAAAAAACCGTTTAGTTGTGTCAAGTTTAGTGACATAATAAAAAATGTGGGCGGAGTCCCGCGGTGACCCAGGAGCCCAAGATAGTTGTGTCTGTACGTAGAAGCGGAGTATTTTATTTGTTGTCTCTTTCTCTCTCATGGTGTACGACGTAAAAACCCGGAGAAAGTGATTTATCGCAAGTTTGTATCGGTTGGGTAAAAATAATTAGCTATCTCTCCATACTTTGTTACTCCGAGGTTATACCCATACAAATTAACACATTTTCAAAAGACTTGTCCACCTGGTATTGAACCCTTGACCCTTGAGTGCCGGACCAAGTAGCTTACCTCTCTGCCACGGAGCTGATTGATTGGCATGATTCAATATTCGCATGACCAATAAAAAATACAACTTCTTTTTGTGGTTCATTGATGATGGTGACTGTAAGGCACTCCGAAACGTTGTAAAAAGACTGACAACATAGTTCAACACAACAGAATAAGATATTATAATGTATTGTTTATACAAGGGATAAGAAAAGCAAAGATATTTACCCATGTTTCTCCATTATTGGCCGATAAACAAATAAACGGCCGCGAATACATCGTTTTGCTAAAATATGAAATCTCTCTCGCTAAGATAATATGTTTATTGACATTGTCATCGGTTTGCAACGATTGCTTGGGCGTGTTGTGAATGTCTAAAGTCAATAGTCCTGGGCAGTGAATTTGGCACATTTAGCTGCGTATTAAATTACACTTTAGTGTGGCAAAAATGTAAAGTTGTATGGAAAATAATTAGGTATTTCCAAAAATAGCAAATCGTTTTTAACAAATATTGTATGACGTGTTATGTATTAGAAGTGTTTTTTTTTACTGATTTCATAGAACAGAAAGATTTTGGCATACATTTTTATTGTAATGTTCGCTGACAAACTCGACAGATGCTCCTCGGGTAAGGCGCGCTTTTGTTCGGGGATGTAGAATAAAATATAATCACTTTACTTGCATATTTTTTATTAGAAGAATTTATAGAGTACAATAATTAAACCTTTAACCGTAGATATTTATGTACTGCATGGCAGTGCGATCTGGATAGTAATGCCAGATAAAATGGGTTGAGGGTAGAACAGAGTCCAAAATGGTCATAGTCCAACGTGTGGAATAAGGGATAATGCATGTTCAAAGGAATTTAGAAATCGGCCCTAACAATAGAATTTAAGACACAGAAACACATTAAAAGAAGCAATTAAGAAATACAAAAGGACGTTTGTATGAATGGTTTTTGACATAGGTTAACTGCACAATTGGTGCGAATGGGTGGGTCTCTTTACATTATAACGAAATCTATAAATTCTAAATGAAAATCTATTTGACCAAAAAACATCAGACTTATATTTTTCGTCGATTTTTCCATTTAAAAAGTTAGAATATCATTACAACCGTAAGAAAATTTATTATGCTTTTCTAGGTAGTATGTAACTTTTATGTGATGCTTCACAGTCTTGGGACGTCATAGATCTACAGGCTCAGGAAAATTGGTATCTTATACAGAATCGAATTGAAATTAGATTGTAAACGCTTCTTACCAACAGAGATCATGAAATAAATTCCCCAGAGGATATCGTCGCCGGAAAGACAAAAAGGCTGAAGCGTCTTTTTGGGAAGTTTACACCAGTTTTACAATAAAGGTAACTCAGGTAACCAAATGTTCTCAGTGAGTTACTTAAAGCGACAAAAAACTAAAAGAGTTCCGAACTCGTGTCGCTTGAGTCAAGCCTTCTCCCAAATGGTAAATATATTTTACATGACTGAAGGGCCACAAAAGTCTTCAGAATCAAACGAGAGTCACAGCATTGGATGCAGAAAAGAGAACGGATCAAATCTGCGTATTTAACTCATTTTTGAACAAGGTGTCGCTTAAGCCATTTTGCGTTTCCAGCGATGATTTACAAAATATTAAAATTTAAAAACAAAAAGATTTTTCTTTGATGATCTACCGTTTTAGAAGATTTTCGTGATAAAAAAAACCGTTTATATTTTCAAACGCGCGTTTTACAAATTTGATAAATATGTTAAAAATATCTACGCTTTATTTATTAGGATGACAGTCACGTTTTTTTTCTTCAGAAAAATGAGAAAAGACCGCCACGAAAACAAATTAAATTTCATAACATAATCCGTCATCACGGTTGGAATTTGTGTATCGCCAGATTCCAGCCGATATAAATCTGTGAATGAATCGGAGTCTGGTATTATCCCAGTTGGAAATATCCGGACAGCTGAATGGTTGTTGATAACAATTCGTGGATTGGAGTTATAAACCATTTCATTACTCCCCGTCTGGATTCTGGCAGTGTTGAATGAAATACACATGCGAAATGTCAAGCGAAGCGACATCCTTCAATTCAGGGCTGGATTAGGTATTAAGCTACATCAGAACATGTTTGGGGCTTCTAAGGAAAGGGGCACCACATACATTTTTATTTTATAAAATTTACCATGGAAAATTGAAAATAATTCAGCTGATGGTTACATAAAAAATAAGATCCTTTCTAACGACATTGATGGTACGTGTAAAAAAGATTGTTTAAAGTAACGTTATAATTAGTTAAATATTTTGAATAATTATTATAAAATGAATTAACTTTATCTCAACTGATCAGCAGGTTGGTATCGTATCATACAAAAAAAAAAAATTTTAAACGAACATAATACGTGTGAAAATTATAATAAAACAGATTTTCAAATATAATTCAAGTGGAAGTATAAATAGAAACAGCATCTTTCAACCTTACTTAAGAAAAAAAAACAAACATTCCCGGGTTACGAATAACCGGGCAATATTTGAAAAACTCCTAGTACAATCATAATAAGCGGAAGACGTTGCTTGTGCAATAATGGAGGACTTGATCGACGCTCGGGTGCAAATCCGACGCATTTGTCCACTCAGCTACTAACCGATCATAATTACTATAAGTGTTAACATTACTTTAAGTTTTGTTTTATTTTGAATATGAAATTTTTACTAAGCCGTCTTAAATTGAAAAGCCTTTCTACTATTACATGTATTCGGGGACACCAAATGATTTTAAGTCCTTAGGGTCTATAACAGTTTTAATCTGGCCTTGCTTCGATTGTGCCAATATTATTCTGTTAAGGATAACAATAATTATTACCAATGAGGTGAATTCCATTAACTTTAGATTTTACAATATTTTACCGAGGTGTCAAACTGCTGTTTGAAGAAGTGGCGAACTGTGTATTGAAGCGTCGAAAGTTTTAGTAAAATTATTGAATATCTTACAACTTAAGTTTTACTTTCATATGTGTGTAAGAAATGTTTGACTAACGTCTTGACCTCACCTGTAATAATAAAAAAATGCGAATGTTCATAATATTAATATCCATTGAGACATTCAGCTCCAACTGCGATGTGTGGTAAAACGAACCAAAACGACATATCTACTAATTCAAAAAATCATACCCTGGAATAGTATTATGGTCCTTATCTTCACTTGAAAAATGTATAATTTAGTTAGATTAACTCGTGTTCTGAATTTGACATCTCTGGGCACCGATTAAAATATGAAGGTCAGCGGCACGACTGAATAATAAATAAATATGCTGCGTAGTACCTAATTATAAATATTTAAAATATATGAAATTCTTGAATTTACTTTTATAAGCTTTTAGCATCACGAAACATATCGTATCATTATGCTGGAGAAAATAAATAAAAAAATGGTATTTGTTTCATTTAAAATAATGCATTTGATATTATAAACCCTTTAATTGATAAGTCTTTTTTGTGGGTAAAAATTCAACATTGTGGAAAGTTATGACATGCCCAGTATACCGCACTGTCGGATAGATAAACTACAACAGAACAATGTTACTTTAGATTTATGTTTTCTGAAAATGCATACAAAAAAATAGGAGTGGAGTTAAGGCCCATGATATAACTTATTTTAAACTTATTCAGGTGAATATATTTTTTAAATGCATTTAAATAAATAAATGGTAATTTTAGATGAAGCCTGTTGATTCGTGACATTTGTTAGAGTAAGGCCATCTGCACACGAAGATACTGATCACAGACGAAAATTACTAGCCAGTCCGCTATGAATTTGAACCTTTGTAATTAAATGAGACACAGCACACGGCCCTACCGTAACCAGCGTCCCAACAGTCACTAACGCGTTAGTAACCAGTCGCTAACAAATTCGACCTGTCGACTTGTTTTTTTTTAAACTTTTTACTTGAGTCTTGAGTCGCCTAGTTTTTCGTCCGATTGAATACATCAACGTTTCTTGCCACATCTTTTTATCTTATAATATTATAGTATTTATTTATTTTATGTAAATATTTAATAATGATATGAAACCATAACTTCGTATGAGACCACAGCTTTGACACAAATCTGTGGTCTTATACAAAGCTACTGTATCATTTCATTAAATATGTCAAACCACAAAGTAATGAGCTTTCTACGAATATATTTTATAATTTTTATATCATTTTACTGTACGAGTATATATTTAATTTTACAGTAATTTTATTTTTGTTCACGAAAATGAACGATTAATAAGTGAATACAAAATTAGAGGGAGAAGTAGAAAAACATCCCGTTTTATATAACTTCACCACCTTGTACACCACACAAAAAAACTAACGATTTGGATCACTTTTAAGTAGCCCGCGTGTGTGGTGGAGCTGCGTCACTAAAGAGTCAGTAACCGGATAATAATTTCAATCACAAACCAGTTCAGTTCAATCACAAACCAGTTCATTTCCCTGTGTATACGGCCTAACATAACCAAAACCTTTGAGATCTAATATTCCGACATCTAGAGATCGCAGACAGTTGACAGTAATGTTCAATTAATAATTAATTACACCGTTGATTTTCAAAAAGTCTTTCCATCAATAAATAATTCCTTTCGTAACCACAGAGGTTATAACAAGAATTACAACAGAGAAACATACTGTAAAGGTATTAGTGTTGAAATAGAAGGTTTCTTTTTTAAATGCTTAAATAATTTATTTAACTTGATGACAAATGTTACAATGGTTTTTGCGATTCCTGTCTCACCGGAAGGAATTTCCTCGTCGAAAGAGGCGTATTGTGGACGTAGAACATTCATTATTTAGTACAAGGTTATAAAATAGTAATTAGGTTAATTAGCTAATCTACTTACTCCGTTCTACTCGCATTACTTATTTTAGGAAAATCTAGCTTTATTTTACGCCGATTTAAAATACGCCTTAGAGGTGAAAACGTTTCCCTATGACCATGTGCCAACTGATAAACAAAATCAATATTTAGATCACTGGCAATAAACGGACATAGCATTATTAGATGTGTGAGTTTAAATCTATAAATAATTAAATTTGCAAAGGAAACAAACACGTTGAAGTCTGACATTATAATTTTAATATATTAAACATGTGTCAACAAGTTTCGGTTCAAACACTAACCTACTTCAAGACGATATAATATAAACTAACCTAGGTACAGATATTTGCATATAAGTTAAAGAAAATAAAGAGAGGGACAACAAATTAGAGGGGGACATCAAATAAAGGGAGGTGGAAGGGTAGGGGGTTACACAGGGTGAAAAGGAACAACTTTTAAATTGAACTATTGGATAAGTTTTTTATTATTATTTAATATTTCACCATCATTCTATGTTGATTTATTATCAAAGAGTAAGATAAGTATAGAAGCAAGGAGTGCGTGCTAATACAAAATTGTATGGTGGTCCATCATCTCTGCCTATCTCTGCGGGGGAACGGCGTGATGGTTAGTTAGTTAGTTAGATTAGATTGTCCTGAAGAAGGTTAGCGTTTTAATCGAAACTAGTTGACACATGTAAATGTATAGCAATATAGTGGTTTAAAAAAAAAAAAAACCATTATTTAAACTAGGTATAAATGAATTGTAAATTTATTTCTAAGAAACTATTATAAACTGTTTCAATAGTAAGAAAAAAATTATTGTACACGCACAACTTTTACAAACCAGAAGAAAACAATCACAATGATCAATTATAATCGATTTCAAAGTCGGAATATTTAAAACATGTTCAAAACAAGATAATTAAGATCTTGAGGTAAGTTTAGACAATATCATATCGTGAGCCATTTAGGCATGAAGGTGACTCCATTCCATTGTTTACATCTAAATTGCACACGCGAGCAAGAAAAAGTAGGTACTATAATATACAAGGTGAGAAGGAATGCCCAATTTGCATGACAGGGCCTACCGCTAGGAAACCCACACAATCTGTCAACTGAGAATTAGTTTCTTAAATGCTGACCATATAAATTTAGTGGTAATAAGATCCGTTTTTACATAAATACATTCTTGTGGCTCATTCAAGACATTCAGACACTGAGATTAATAGTTTCTTGCACTAAATCTGATCAGTGTTCAATTTGTCGATCCTAATATAGTAAGAAAAATAAAGCTTAAAAAAAGTCTTCAGAAGAACGCAGACAAAAATGAAATGATTAATTTTTGTGGCAAAGGGATAAAGGAAAGCACTCCTATGTCTTTCGTCACGTTTCTGCATTTCGCAAAAGCACTCATCTTGCATGTTGCTGTTTTTCGAAAAGTGTTGAAGCATCTGCATTTAACATTTAGCTTTATTTGAAAGCTCCAGTATTTATTTAAAAGATTTGTTATGATTTGCAGCATTTGGAAAATGACTGAATACGTGTATTATTTACTTTTAAAGTCTCCCACATAAGATTGAATGCACATTGCAAATGATCATGATGCACTTTAGGACTGCATCCAAATCGTGTAGCGGGACTCGAATTTGCTCGGAATTTCGCATTACTAAGAAATCTATTCTGAGAAATTTATTTTAAAAACTTTTGTATGGTAATGAAAATGTTTACTTTGAAATCCCATAACACACAATATTTCCTCTTAAGTAAACAAACACTTGGCTGTTAGAATTTCATATCATAAACCGAGCTTTAACTCAGGCCAAAGCGCGCGTTCATTCAATAATCCGTACCTATTTTTATCAATGAAGTTTGTTTGAAATATTCCAGCTCACTAAAATGCAGGAAACCATCGGAAATAACTCTGGCAATGAGAAGGTGGGCATCGCATTCATTTGGTGAAATAATGTGGAATGGATGATTTTGAAACATTCCAAATACCTTCAAAATAAATGTTTGGATGAATATCATTGCTTATGTTGGAAATCCCATAATGCTGGAAGATCGATAGTGACAATGATTGACCTAATGTGTGGATAATATAAACTTAAATCAAATGATTATGTTAATTTAGACATTATCGGTATCAATGGGGCGTTCTCCCATGGGAAACGGGTCCTTTTTACTCAGGACCGTATTTAGTGCATTCACAGTCACTGCGTAAGCAAATTGGAATTAAACACTGAGGTGATTATCCCTAGAAGTGGAATCTTTACCGGTATGAAAGAAAACTGATGTCACAAACTTACATGGAATCAGACAGGCCAATTAAATTGATTATCCGTTGAAAAGAGAGTTTTGAAATGTAAAAAAATGTGTTCGGTTCATTTTTTCAGTAGAATGAAATGATTTTAAATTGTGTGAATGAGGATAATGGCAAACTTGAGACTACATTGTTGAAGAATGCCAACTTCTCCAGTTCACTGGGTATATATTTGCCGCACAAAGTAACACCGGAAGCCATGTGATAACTGAGGAATCTCGGAATCCCGTCATAACCACCACCGACTCTCTTCAACCACACGAAACATAATATCATCAAATCATGAAAGAAGAACAACAAAGACCCGAAAGTCTTAACAAAATTAGGGCTCGTTAAATCCCGCCACAAGAATGAAGCAAAACAATAAATTTGTTAAGTTGTCTTATCTTGTTTATTTGTCACATCAAAGAAGGGTTCACTCGGGTTTGATCGGAGGAGGGGGAAGGGAAAGATTAACTTTGATTTGCTGTGAAAAGAGTGGAGTGGGTTCTGCCCACCGACTGCGGTGCGTGATGACCACACCGAGCTGTTGAACTTATGACTGTTAGGCTGTCGGTGAGGAATTTGCGTGGGCCTAGGAACGCACTACTCACCGGCGTCTGGTGATAAGCAACAAAAATTCAATTACTTATTTGTAGAAATTGAGGTTAATTTATAAAACTATTTGATATGTAACTTTAGAATATAATGAAGCAAAAAATTCAAGAAATGGGAAAAGAATTTACCACAATTCGGTTAAATACAATGTCTATTCCTATAATTACCAGTTATTATTAACAATGTGTCATAATATATCATTACAGAGTTTTAACATGATGTATTATTTTATGAGTATAAAGTAGGATCACATGATTTTGTGTTCTAATATATATTTTTTAAATAATATCGTCGCTGGAAAGGCAAAAGAGCTTGAGCGACACTTAAGTAAAAAATGAGTTAAATATGCAGTTTTGATCAATTTTTCTGCATCGAATGCTTTGACTCTGAAGATTCTTGTGGCCTTTCAGCCATCTAAAATATATTTGCCATTTGGGAGAAGGCTTGACTCATGCGACACAAGTTTTGGACTTTTTTAAACTTTTGTCGCTTAAGGTAACTCAGAGAGCATTGAGTTACCCGAGTTAATTTTAGTTTTCAAAATCCAACCAGGTACTGAAGACTTATGAATTTTATTGTTATTAAACAACAAAAAAAACTTTAAAGTGCTTTGTTGTAAACTTCCCAAAATGGCACTTCAGCCATTTTGCCTTCCCGGCGACGATATACCACTTGATTTTCTATCGGGCTTCCATAGTTATTGCAAAGCTCTGTGTCTCTTGATGGTTTTACGTCACCAGCTCGAAATCGCTTACCAACTGAAAATTCCGAATAGAAAAGCTCTGCAAATTTAGAAATATAATAAAAAATGATTTAATAAAATACTGCGAGCAGAACACACCTTGGCCTTTGTTTGTTCACCAGGTATGTTTTAGGTATTTTTATAAGCATAGAAAATAATAACATTTTCGTATAATCAATCACTTCGTGGTTTGACATATTTAAATAAATAATAAAATAGCTTCGTATCAAATAATATTAATATTCTTGGCCTTATACAAAGTTTTTTTGTTCATTTCTGAAAATAATAATGTTACAGGGCTGCAAAATTCTTTGAAATGTGAACTTATTTTCTACTCACGAACCTTTTTTTGTATTTGCTTTATTGTATTATATAATGTGGCAAATTAGGTTTTTTAAATTCTGAAAGGAAAAATAATTGTGGGTGAACTTAACAACTTTAAAATAATCTTTTCAGCGGTGTTTGCATAATTTGAAACAGGCAGCCGCAGTGAATGGGAATTTCAACATTATCGCCACGAGCATAAAGAGTACGTGATTTTGTTTTGAGTTTGTTCTATGGGATAGTGTGATATACTCGTATGTAAAAAACATTATTTTTTTTTGTGATACCACTTAAGAGTTCCAAATACCCAGATCTAGTGGATCTATGAAATTGAAGTGAAAAAATATGGTTGGAAAGACATTATTTAATAAAATAAAGTGTACATGATATTTCCTTGACTAATTTCTACTGGAATATGATTATAAACATGCGGGACTCAAAGCACAGGCAAATGATTTACGCTTCATTGATTTCCCAGTAGGTAATCCTACGAATTAGAAATTTCTCGTCATATTAAGTTGAATGAAAAGGTATTTACAAATTTCGCTAGTTAAATTTGTTTGGCGAAATCCAATAAACGCGCTCGGCATTTAGACCAAGATCACAAGGATTTTAGGAATTTGGCGCAAATTTCAAAGGACTGAAAATCAAAAAAAAACTTTTTGACGGTTGGATGAACATTTTCGTCAGGTGGAATGTTATTTGATTAATGATCAACTCAAATGATATACATACAAAAACCTAATAAGTGATTTTCAAAGAAATAATGTCGGATTCAGCTATATTGAAAAAAAAGCTTTCCAAACAACTTTCGTGGAAGTCGGTGGTGGTATAGGTGAAAAGTTTTATTAAATTAAGGTCAAATTATTTACATCTTTGTTTTATGGAAAATTATCCAAGGAAACTATATTACAAAATAGAAATTATAAATCATTGTGTTGAAAACTGTAACTCACATTTGATGATGTTGTATAACAGCATAGAAACCGTTAATTAACCTATTAATATGAAATAAAGTATTGATTTAAATTGATCGTGATGAGTTTTGAATCAATATCTAATCAAACACTCGTTTTTAGTTATAATCTTGTTAGTGATGAGGAATAAAAATAAATATTATTGTCAGTAACATCGACAGTAACTTTTCTTTTAAGGAAAACAAACATACCCAAGATACGAATAATAAGATCTCTGAGGCGTGTGTGGGGTAAAACCATGTTTAACTGTGTTAAAAATGTGATATCTGGAAAAAATGCAAGGCTGATGTAAGCGTAATGAATAGGACTAAGAAAGGGATGCTTATATGGTTTGGGCATGTAGAGCGAATGAACGAAGAAAATAGTATGAGAAGAATATATGGCGTTGAAGTGAATGATAGAAGAAGTCGGGGATCCCCGAGAAAGACATGCACGAACAAGTGAATCAAGTGACAATGACAAATAATATGGAATTAAATATCTTTAGTACGCCTCAGCACAGGACCTCCCTAGTGAGGAAGACTAAGAAAAAACAAACTAAATAATAACAAGTAGTGTTAAAATTATAATAATTATCAAACCTTTTTCATTTTAACTATTATTTTGAAAACATTTTTACACTTACATCATATTTTGTATTTGCAAATAATCATTTATATAGACGCTAATACAAAATAAAAAGTAAAAGTACTTGAGTTGGGTCATGTCAAAAGTCAAAATAACATAAGATTATGTATGGAACGATTTATGAATGTGAATGGAGCAAGGAGTGTGTGCTAAGACAAAATTGTATGGTGGTCCATCCTCTCTGCCTACGCCTGCTGGGAAACGGCGTGATGGTTAGTTAGTTAGTAAATAATATAATTATTTAATTCCTAAATATAATCATTCAAATAAACTTCAATATGCACATCGACGGCCTGCAAAGTCGAGTGGTAAGACGCTCGACTACCAATCCAGAGGTCGCGGGCTCGAACCCGGCGTGCGAAAATAAATTTTATTTGATTAATGTGTGTCAAAACACATTTAATTGATATAAAATAAAATATAGTATATTGGCGGCACGTTCCAGAGTGGTGGATACTCTAAGTATCGCACTGGTGAAAGACAACCATTCAGAATTGAAACGTTGCTTGAAATGGCTTTAGCCATGTTTGGTGACCAGATCTGAACAGTCAGGTACTTCCCAACCTTCCCCTTCCTCATCTCCTTCCTCTTCCTACTACCTTCAGCCTCACAAAACCCCCATTTGGGGGATAATAGTAATAATATTTTTTATTAAATTTCTTATACATGACAAACTTTTATTTAATGCATATAAGAAATAAATTTAAATTTTTACAAAATAATTACAGATTATAGTACCATATAGATACACAAGAAAAAATAATAATTTCAAAAAAATAAAATTTCAGGCAGTGGTGATGATCAGGTCAATGAGGAGAAACTCTTTCAAGAATCAATAGGATTTCACTTCTGAATCTCTCCTCACTGACATGAAATAAGTCGAAATCGGAAGAGATTTTGTTCAGGAGCAAAATACTTTTCCCCACCGGCAGAACCATTGGCAGGTTGGTCCTACAGGCAGGAAGATAGAATAATCTATGAAGACGCTGTCTTAGATAGTCATCATGGATGCCATGGTCTTACTGGCTCTAGACGGTTGGGAGCAGTTGAAACTCTTGTGCGGTATTCATGTAAAAAAAAAAAAAACACTACTTATAGCAAAACAGACAAGATATTAAAAGGTGGAACGTCAGCAAATATCTAATAAATAAGCACTTTAAAACTATCCACTCGAAAGACTCGTGTAAGCGGGAATGGAGAGAAAAGTTATTGAAATTACATGGCTTTAATGAAAAACAATTGAGCGGCGATCAATAAAAGCGGGGCCACCAACGATTTCCACAACGGCATCAAATGGTGGAGTTATTTCCATCAATGCCTCGTTAATGGATCGACGTTCGAATCAATTGGCCGACATTATTTGATTCGATTGGCCGAGGTGCAAGATATGAATAGAATACCCCCCCTGATTGTACTACTTAAGAAGATGCAGGCTGGTGATACATTTACATGAAACTGCAATGCTGCCCGAAAAATTGGTTTACATCTTAGAGTACATAGAGTGGTATCTATCCAAGGCAGTGCAGTCAGTTTTTGATGTTTTTTACCGGACTCGGCAGACCTGGGCGTGGCTAAGACTAAAACTAGGGTATTTATACATCCATTCGCACATATCGACATAATGTTTTCTTTATTCGTATTACCACTTTTTCACAGTATTTATCAACAAAAATATAGCATACAACCTAAAAAACCGTTCAGTGGCATAATAAAAAATGTGGGCGGAGTCCCGCGGTGACCCAGGAGACGAACATCATCGTGACAGTACATATAAGCGGTGTATTACAACTCATGGTTTACGAAAATCAGAGAAAGTCATTTATCGCATGTTTGTATAGGTTGGGTAAAATAATTAGCTCTCCCTCCATAAATTGTTACTTCAAGGTTTAAATAGGAAGGGGAAGTGCGACATAGCCTCCGTGGCCAAGTGGTATGACGCTCGACCACAGATATGAATAGAATATCCCCTATGATTGTACTACATTTTTCATGAAACTAACAGCCAGGATTCATGGATTCAGTAAAGAATGTATGGAGAGGGTGTGTTTTTGCCCAACCCGCATTTTTTGTCTCTTTTTTCTCTCACCATGGTGTACGACATAACAAAATGAAACCGCTTTTTATGCACTGAAACGATCTTGACCTTTCTTTGTATCTAAACGGTTTTTTGGTTAAATAATTTTTTGCTGAATTTTATGTAACGGATGTATAAATACCTAAGCCCTAGTACTAGCCACGCCTAGGTATGCCGAATCCGGTAAAAATCATCAAAAACTGACTACACTGCCTTGGGCAGATACCACTCTATCTACTCTGAGGGTTTAACCCTCTGCTAGCTACTAAGCTAGGAGAGGGAGATAAGACTACCTACATCATTGCACAAGCAACGTTTTCCGCTGTTAACCCCTATCTTGGCAAGGTAAGAAGTATAAGATGAGATAAAAGCTACAATTTTTTTAACTGACCATAGGTGTCAGCAGGTGACAGGACGATAAAAAAAGGTATTTTCTTAAGTGTTTTTATTACTAAAAATGTTAAAATATTTTTTTTTAAAAAAGATGGTGTAACATACAAGTAACACTGCCAAGATAAGGGTTCATGAAGGGAGTAGAAGGAATTAAACATTTTGTCAGGTTATTCGTAACACGAGAATGCGTCTAACATAAAATACATCTCACCTAACCTAATTTAAAATAAATATACGATTTTGATATTCAATTCGATAAGATAAGACAATTGTTGAAAATAGTCTAATAGAAATTATTTCTTTTTCACTTTTCTGCTGGTGTCCTCTTCTCTCGGAAGTTGGCTTTCATCGGGAAAATCTTCACCCTGCAGACTGAAGCCGGAACTCGTTGGAATAGCAACCGTACAGTCACGAAGGTTTTGGAGCTATGTAATACAATAGATTACTTACCCACGTTTGAATAAAATTTGGTACGATTTATAACATTTCACTTGCTGTATTTATAAGTTCAAATTTACTTTTAGAAAGTTCAGTTGGTTCGTCTACATACGTGGTCGAGCGCTTAAGATCCTCGACCATGAATTCGGAGATCACGGCTTCAAATCCCGACGTACGCCAGTAAATTTAATTTAATAAATGTGTGTTATTTCACGTACATTTAAAATAAAATAATTTGCAAAATACGTTCGCCAAACGTGCGTCAATATACGTTTCAGAGTGGCGGATATTCTTAGTATCGCCCTGGTGAAAGACCACCATTCAAAATCGAAACGATGCTTAAAATGGCTTTAGCCGTGTTTAGTGACCAGACTTCCACAACACTCACTCTTTCACAACATACCCCAACGAATGTAAGTCTCTCTTAAATTCTTTCATCGCCAAATAATACACTATCCTCCACTTGACAGAGTTTTATTCGGTCATAAAAATTACATCATTTTTATCACTGTTTAAATATGATTATGCGAAATGTATGAAGTTTGAACCGAGTCCAATATATTTCAGGCTAGAAGGTGCCAAGAATGTGTCTGAAAGATAATAAATATAATTACATTATTAATATGTTAGTTAAAGGAAATGACTCGTAATTGAGTATTTTTGCTTTTCGTGGTTACGGTCATTTGACATTATTCATAATTGAATGTGTTAAACCAATTTATTTAACATATCTACAAGATCATTTTTTATATGATTCTTTTTCTGGTCTTGGTAAGTTAGTAAATTTACTGTTCTATGAATGATGAACATAATTACTCATTTAAATATCTTCATCGTATTTGTTATAATATTATGAAGATTTCGTTGACGAAGCAAATCTAATTGCCTATTCATCGGATAGATTTGTTATTGTTTTATGCATTATATTTAATGTGCATTGATGTTCAAAAATCTGAATCTACGAGTATAGTCGATTTAATTTGAAAAACTTATGATAGGGAAGTGAATTTGTACACTCAATTGCGAAACAAACGTATTTTTAAGACAACGTTTTTAGATAAAAATATCAAAATAAGGAAAAATAATAAATAAATCCTAATTTTATATCATTCTTGTTTGCCACCATAATTCCACATTTATTTTAATTTAGTGATTGATTTTTATATGACTACATTTTGGAAAATTTTACATACCTACATACTTTTTTTATTACCTATTTAATATTTTTAAAATTTAAATTAACACATAAAGCTTTACGCTTCATTGTAAAATAAAAATTAAAATAAATAATTTTTAAAGAATATGAGAATTGTTTAATATTATTTTAATAATCAGTATTAGGATGAAGCGTACAGCTTATAATTTCAGAGTGGTAGATACTCTAAGTATCGCTTTAGATCAAGACCACCATTCAGAATCGAAACGTTGCTAGAAATGGCTTTAGCCGTGTTTGGTGACCAGATCTGAAAAGCCAGGTACTTCCATACCTTTCTCTTTCCCATCTCATTTCCCTCTTCACTACTTTCAGCCTCACAAAATGACCCATTTGGGGATGCCATAGTCTCACTGGCTCTAGACGGTTGGGAGCAGTTGGGAGTCTTGTGCGGTATTCACTATTAAATACATAAATAAATAAAAATTGAAAACAAAAAAAACTGGAATTTGCAAAAAATCAAAGATCCTACGTAAAATAAAAAAAAAATGGATAATTCCACCCATGACGCCATTTATGTTTGCAATTGTGTTTGAATAGTACTTTGTTAAGCTCGAAAAGTAATTATTATTCTGATGTTGAATAGGTGACACAAAATAATTATTTAATACGCAGGTGCTAAATCAAATAAATTAAGTAAGAAAAGCACCCGAATTTAGGACCTTAACACTGAGTTAACTTGAGACACACAAATATGCCAAAAACGCACTTCTATCATTTTGTCTTGTCTATAGTCGTATAACTAACCCGATTCTAAAACAAAAAGAGTCAGTATTTACGTCATCGCATGGCGCGAGATATTTATCTCGCGCCGTGCTGTGCATTCGTCCGATTTGTCTTTGCTCCAGAATAGCAATAGACAATAAAAGTAATTATAATGCTACACGCCCTTCGACCTTTAGCGAGTCTATGACGGGCCGCGCGTTGTTAAGTGTTAGTAAAGCCATGCAATCTTCATTTCCCCGAGGGAACTGAGTCAAACAGTACCAGGAAGACAGAATAATGAAAGGATGGGCGATGCCTATAAATTGTATTATTTTAGTACGTTTCCTTGTATCGCTATCATCGAGTGACGAATTTAAGCCAGAACCAGGTTTGCTTGATGATGAAAATACCCTGGGATATAAATAATATTAGTTTCAGTACCCGGCTTCGCTCGGGATTTTAATAATCTATTTTTCTCTTTTTTTAAAGAAAGACATCCTCAGGTTACGAATAACCTAACTATTTTTAGAATCCTCCTACAACCACCATGAGCGAAATAAGCAGAATATGTTGCTTGAGCAATACAACATAAAACAAATACCAAACATTAAAGCAAACTTTAATATTGGACAGATGAATCAAATCTATATTAAAATCTAATTGACCAAAATTACACGCACCTGCAACTTTCAGACGGTGTAGATATTGTAAAGGTATACTTCAGCAACGATGACAGATACTGCAATGCTGCCCGAAAAGTTGGTTTAAATGTTAGAGTACATAGAGTGGTATCTATCCAAGGCAGTGTAGTCAGTTTTTGATGATTTTTACAGGACTCGACAGACCTGGGCGTGGCTAAGACTAAGGCTAGGGTATTTATACATCCATTCATAGCACATATCGACATAATGTTTTTGTTTATTCGTATAACCACTTTTTCACAGTATTGTTATCAACAAAAATATAGCATATAACCTAAAAATCCGTTTAGTTGTGTCAAGTTTAGGGGCATAGTAAAAAATGTGGGCGGAATCCCGCGGTAACCCAGGAGACCAAGATCATCTTACAGTACACAGAAGCGGTGTATTATATTTGTTGTCTCTTTTTCTCTCATGGTGTACGACGTGAAAACCCGGAGAAAGTGATTTATCGCAAGTTTGAATAGGTTGAGTAAAAATAATCAGCTCTCCCTCCATATATTGTTACTTCAAGGTTTAAATAGGAAGGGGAAGCGCGACATGGCCTCCGTGTATAACCTCACACTTTTGTATTTTTTGTTTAGTTTCATTTTGTACCCTGGTGATGCTTAGTCTTAGCGAAACGGTCTTAATAAAATACCATTCATGGCCCGACGGCGCAGAATAAAAACCCGCACCTCTCGTCTTATACTTGATACGAGTTGGTACCAATCTTCTGTTCGAACAAAAAAATTACCTGCGCTATGCTCCGCTTGACTCAGGGCCGGTTCTTGTAAATATTCTAAGACAATAACGTGATGACATTGTGTATAGCATAGACATAAAATACAAGACACGTAATATTCATACAAATCTTACGAAAAATGTTGCATCAGTAGTACCGTCTTGTTTTCGTTTCACCCGCTGATGAAAAGGATAGCCATTCAAATAATATGTGTGTATGAATGAGATAGATATATAAACGTCCCACGCTACTGTTATAATCGGGTTTCGCGCCACTAGCTGTGGTTGTCTTCCATAAACTTGTGTATTTCTGCATTCGCAATCTCACACCGTTTTTTAGTGGCTAAAAACCTTGTAAATAAATCAATTTATTGAAATAATAAGTGATTTGTGGGTTATAATTATGAATGGAAAGAAACTCCATGAGATATGTTTTTTGCTCCCGAATGATTTTTACACCTCTAAAGGCAGTTTTTTCTTAGAAAAGGAAGCCTAAAACGACGCGTTTGTGACAGCTGATGACAGCTTGTCTGTCGAACGAATGTTTGTGTGATACTAAACGCAGTAAATCATAAGGTATGTCTCGCGGACTCGGTTTAGTGCATTCACGCGCGTTGTCTCAGTAACGTTTCTGCATTATTTAATTTATCTAAGGTGTATAACATAGTTTTGTTTAACCAACAACCACCAGACACTTGCAATCACAGTTTCGCACGACAGTTCTTAGAAAAGTGCAGAATCCAATCGAATGGACTAGTTTATAAATAAGTCCGTTATAAATAGCTCCTTCGTTTGGCACTCCGTCAAAGTGCATACAAACTAAGCTTCCAATTTATTGCAGTCGACTCGCGGCGTTGGCATTCGCGGTTTATGGACTGGAAAATATTTCTACATGATACATTTTTTCAACATCAGCGGATCTGAAACCGTCTAGAGCTGTAAAAACGATGTATTTTTTGCTGGAACAAAGCTGCCCATTGTTTAAAACTCCCCGTGTTGATCGACCCGTAGACACATTTCATAAATTGGATAAACGCTTTATTTTACATCGGAATATGCAAATCATTTTTGCGGAATTCGTTTTATTTTTGTTTAAGTTCGTTCAAAGAACAAAAAATAATATTTACATGATTTTTTGACAGATTCAAATAAATGCCGGGCATGAAAATATCAGATTATGGTATGATACTACCCGGCTTCGCACAAGGCTCAATTAGATGTAGTTATGCAGAAAGCGTCCAATCCACAATCTGCCAAAATCCAGTTTTACATGTTTTCTTATAGATAAATACGAGATTTATATCTGCTGAAAACATCAACGCTCCAAATGCAAAAGATTTTTTAATCATTTTTTGTACTAGCTCATTGAGCATATACAGATAAAAAACGTGCATATTTTATGACATCAAAGCTCACACTTCGCGATTTTGTAGTTGGACAAAGAGTTTTTTCTATTTCATAGTATGAAAAATAATTTAGCAAGTAAGAAAAAAACATTGTCTAAAATAAAAATCATATAATATTTCTGTTTTTAAAGAATATTATCAAATCACAACTATTAGAAAATCACACGAGAAAAAGAGTGACTGCCGCGACAGTGATTTTTAATTCCATCGCGACAACCTTCAGATCAGACGCAATCTCACAATACATAGAGTTTATGAGGTATTTCATAATTACCACTGTTTTTAACTTTTGGCAGCTAAAGGCCTTACCCTTTATTTCTTGGTTTAAATACTAATTTGCGATTTAGATCAATATCGCATTTAATTTATAGTTTTACTAACCGGCTACGTTCGAGAAATAACTCTCTTTTTCAAAACCTGTACAGCTTTTATTAAAAAATCACAGCTATATGAATGTATCTATGGCTCCATAGCTCACGATGAAAGCGAAATGAGTCATTTTGTTGATCTAGAAATTTCAGATAGAAAAGCGTTGCTAATTTTATGACAACAAGATTTCTTCTTTTTGGTTTAGGTTTTGAATTATTACCATGAATTCCGCGAGGAAGATTATTTTCTGTCCCTGTATCTGGAACTTTATTTGATGTTTTTCGGCGGCCGTACTCTGTTATTAGGTTCGTGTAAACATTCAATTTATTATTATGTCATCTGCATATTGTGTCCGTGAACATATATCAAGACTTATGTGCAAACTATACACGCTGCAAATAAACTCGGGAAGATACCATTATTTTCAAGTTGAAGGTTGACGGAGTCATTTCAATCAGACCGCCGACAGACAATGGTCTAAATCGCAACTTGAGATGAACAAACTTGTTGATGAAAATAAACAAAAATAGGTCATAAACGGATAATGTTTTACGGGGATTTTTTGCTGTTGGTTTTCAACCACAGTTGTGTTAAAATATTTATCCATAGCCTTTCACAAGAGAGGCGTCCTTGACTTGATCTACTTAACCCTTATGTGTGACTGAAGAAAAATTGACACCTTTCTAACATTGACATGAAGGTTTATTTTACAGTATCTAATTATCTGAAGTTTCCTGGACAACCTTTATGACGTAATACATTTTGACTCAGTTCAAGACGAGTTGGAGTTCTTCATTCAGTAGAAAGTAGATGAATCAAAATAGTATTAAAGATACAGGTGGTGTAATTTGAACACATAATATCTACACTACATTACACTATATATATCACATGATATCAATCATTTAAAATAAAATAAAATGATTAAAAATAAAATATGGAAAAGCTTCAAATTCCATATAAAACACATAAGGGTACTCGGGTACCCTTTCAGTCATTATAAGGTGTAAGCTTAACTTAAGCGTTTTCAGCTCACAAACCACCCCCCACATATCCAACGGTTATGTTTAATTGTCCATTTTCACTATTGTGGAGAAGTCAGGAAGTTTCGGCCGGTTAGACTTACTGAAAAATAAAACAAAAAAATGTTGAAAACCGAAAAGGGTACCCAGGTACCCTTTCAATCACATAAAGGTTAAAAATAATTTTTTCCATTTCAGGCCCTGTCCCTTCTAAAATATCAAGATATAATGATTTTAATAGCCAACATTGTATATCTGGCTACATAATGATGCGATTCAGACGATGCTGCGGATATTATTTCTCGTTTGAACACGTTTCTATATTGCTGCTCTGGCGCAGAGTGCAGATATTCGAGCTGCACATATGCTGATGTAATATCTGACCTCCTAGATGATATTTGCAATGCAAATCCGCAATTTATGACGTGCATTATGCAAAGCAAACGTTTTAAACGGATTAAAAATGGTTTTATTCCAATTCGCCGTGATAATCTTATTAACTGTTAACTCAGATGACTATAACTCATGACGATAAACTCGACGTTTCATGTGATAAATAACAAATTTAACTATCGTATGGAAAAATGATATAAAAAAGACACATTATGAGGAGCAACTTATTTAAGATTACCCAACTGATAATGTTATATAGTTGATGAGGGCTGCGGCCTGTAGAGTGAAGATTGTCCTGATGGTAGCCAACCTCCAATAGAAAAGGACACCAGAAGGAGAAAAATAAAATAATTGACACTAAACCTTTGCAATTGGATTAGCAAGAGGAAGAGGTAGTAAAAAAAACTATTAGTTTATATTACCTTCACACAAGCACAGGTGGAAATGACTATAAGTTTCCCAAAGAACTTATGTAATCTTTGAGGATGCTGTTCCAGTAGTATTTTTAGGAAGATGGTGAAGTGAGCCTAAATCGCGAAGAGACTAGCCTTCTAGAAATTAGAACGCGGAAACATCAAATCGTATGGCGTGACTGTCTGGACCGGTGTAAAAATGTTAAATTATTTATTCATATTAACTTCAAACAGGAGGTCCAGAGGTTTCCTTCGGAGACTATGTCATTCTCGGAGTGGCTGTGCGGATGGTCTTTTTTAAGGAGGGGAGCGAGTGATCCTCTTGAATGAAATCCTCTGAAATGTTAGTAGTCCCTCGACTGTATTATAAAAAAACATATTTGAACTAATGACGTTACATATATAGACACGTTATAGCCTTAGAATATTAACACAAAATGTGGCAAGCAAAACACACACGTTACCAGTAAATTCATCATTTAAATATCGGTCATGTATGACAAAGATAGACATTCATAGAATACATGTGAATGAACGAAACATATCCGAAGTTCGGACCGCGTTCCATACTTGCTTGAAACGACCTCAAGCGACGCGTGACCGTTTAGTACTAAATCGGCTTAAAAACCGATCACACCAACTAGCGTGATTATTGCTTGCCACTTTGAGAGCGCTACAACGTGCCTATATATATGTAACGTCATTGATTTGAACAAAATAAAGTTACGTATAAAACCCAAAAACGTTTTTGAAGGATGAATGATCTTACCTCGTTTTTTTGTATTTTTAATCCTCCAAAAGTTTCAGATGTTTTAGGTGTTAGTAGATGCAATGTGGAATTTTTAGGTGAATACCGCGCAAGAGTTTTTACTTTCCAAATCCAGTGGGACTATGGCATCCTCATTTGCGGTATGTTCTTAGGCTGAAGAGAGTGGGGATGGTAGGTAAGTACCTGACTATTCAGATCTGGTCACTAAACACGGCTAAAGCCATTTCAAGCAAAGTTTCGATTTATGAATAGTGAAAATAAAATGAAAAATAAAATGAAAATATCTACCACTCTGGTAGTCTATTAGAGTGATGAACACGATGCTTATTTGTTTTTCTCGTCTGAAAACTTATCTATTTGGACTAACGCATTAATCATTCCATCATTGAATTAATAATAATAATGAATGTTATTACAAATAAACGAGTCTCAATGAAGCTACCGCAAACACTAGATATAATCAGCCGTGTGCTTGTGACCTATGTCCATACAAAACATACACAAACCTACATAAAATTATTGTATAGGTACCTACGAAATGTATAATACAATTTATCATGGGCGCTACACATTAGTCCCTGGGCCCTGTAGGTTTATTGTTATTTATAGTGCTTATAAACCTTCGCAGTAGACTTGTGCTTCTTATTGGGAATCTTCAGCTCACAAAGATCACGACCGTCCACAGGACCTTGACTTTCGCGGGCGCGCAGTCGAAGGAGGTCAGTTTTTTTGTTGTCCTCGCCATCGTGATGGAAATGTTTTCTCGGACTAAAATTCAAACTCGGACAAATAAAGAAATGTTTGATACGCAATTTTTATTCATAATTAAAACTTTAAATAAAGATACAAAGGTAACTGTGAATATTGTCTATCGCGTTAATAAACAGGAGTATTTATAATAACTGTGACAAATTTATTTATTGTGAAATAAAGTGTAATGTCCGATAACATTCCACAAAAGTATTAGAACATCATAGTACTACACTAATAACATTTTAGATTAATTATTATGTACATCAATGACATCAGTTAGAGACGAAGTCACTGAAGTTAAGATAATTAAAAAAATATCTACCTTAGAAGATAGGTTGTTTAAGAGTGTAATCAATCTTCCCAAAGGCATAATCGTTGGTAGGTTGGTCCTCCTTCTTTGGACAATGAAAAACCTGTGCTGCCTAGCTCTGGTGAAGTTATCGGGAGCGTAAAAAGTAACACGTTCCAGAATTTCAGGTTTGAAAATGAGCCCATTAAGATATTTATGTACTAGTAATACCATTGCATTTTTTTCCTAGAATCTAGACATTCTAGACGATCTATTCGTAGCATTCTGACGGCCTGCGTAGTCAAGTGGTAAGACGCTCGACTACGAATCCAAAGGTTGCGGGTTCGGAAAATAAATTTATATATGGGAAATATATGTCATAACACATTGAGTTAATATAAAATAGTATATAGTATATTTGCGGCAGGTTTCAGTATCAATATACTCTAAGTATCACCCTGGTGAAAGACCACCATTCAGAAGTGAAACGTTGCTTTAGAAATGACTTTACCGTGTTTGGTGACCAGATTTGAATAGCCAGGTAATTCCCAACCTTCCTTTTCTCCATCTCCTTCCCCTCCTTACTACCTTAAACCTCACAAAATACCCCAATTAGGGATGCCATAGTCTCACTGGCTCTGGACAGTAGGGAGCGGTTCGCCATAAAAAAAAATATATATAAGGGATACAGCAGAAGATCGTACCCAAACTCTCCCATCTAAAGCTTCAAAGGTAACATTCCCTAACACACACTTTGAATAAACACAATAAAATAATATAAAAGATTCAAACGCAACTCGAAATACTCCCAAACACACATTAAAATTAAGATAACAAAAGGTAACTCGATATATTTTCCTTATACACATATTCTATTAACATTAGATGAAAAGTGAGATGTTAAAATACATGCTAGACATCACCCGAAAACAAAATGATACAAGCAAAAGTTACCGACTTATAAAAAATGCCAAAGAAAGCAAATGGGCAGTGGACAATGGGCAGAGACGCATCTTGGAGAACAAACAATGTAAAATCTCGACAATCTGCGGCTACCGAGAGAGAATCAAATGGCCCAAGGTCGCCCTAAATCCCGCTGGATCAACGAGATAAGGGGGAGCCTTGGAGTAACATATATTGTTGAAGAGAGAGCTAACTATTTTTACCCAACCTATACAAATTTGGGATAAATCACTTTCTCCGGGTTTTTACGTCGTACACCATGAGAAAGAAAGGGACGGCAAAATTTCCCAAATTATCACACCGCTTAAAAGTTTTGTAAGGATGTACTTCGTGTCCCTTGCCCACACGTTTTGATATGCGACATAAATGGACATTAGCCAACGGTTTTTTAGGTTATATGCTATATTTTTGTTTATAACAGTACTGTGAAAAAGTGGTTATACGAATAAACAAAAACATTATGCCGACATGTGCTATAAATGGATGTATAATTACCCTAGCCCTAGTACTAACCACGCCCAGATCTAACCGAGTCCGGGAAAACTCATCAAAACTGACTACAGCAGCGCTCTCTCTTGTATATTATTGCTCTGAGGTGGGAGCAGCCCAGGGAGGCCTTCATCCAGTAGTACACACGCAATCAAATGATGATGATGTAATTACTGCATTAAGTAATTGTATCAGCTGTAGATAAAGCCCTTTCGAAAGTCTTCGTACTCGCGTAAGCATGTGCTAATTACATTAACACAGTGAAACCATTTCTTTATCTAACTGCTGCGGTTTGATTTCCGAAGTCTGATGTGATCAAGATAAAATCCTATATTCTTACAGAAGCGACTTGACTCGTGACGGTCATAAGCTTAGAGTATATAGAGTGGTATCTATCCAAGGCAGTGTAGTCAGTTTTTGAAAAATTTTTACCGGACTCGGCGGACCTGGGCGTGGCTAAGACTAAGGCTAGGGTATTTATACATCCATTCATATCACATATCGACATAATGTTTATGTTTATTCGTATAAACACTTTTTCACAGTATTGTTATCAACGAAAATATAGCATATAACCTAAAAAACCGTTTAGTTGTGTCGAGTTTAGTGGCATAATGAAAAAATGTGGGCGGAGTCCCGCGGTGATCCAGGAGCCCAAGATCATCGTGACAGTACATAGAAGCGGTGTAGTATATTTGCTGTCTCTTTCTCTCTCATGGTGTACGGCGTAAAAAACCCGGAGAAAGTGATTTATCACAAGTTTGTATAGGTTGGGTGAAAATAATTAGCTCTCTCTCCATACATTGTTACTCCAAGGTCGTAATATATAATATGAAAATGTAATATTACGAAAAGGCTAAGATGTGGAGAATAGTGTTTACGACGTAGAATTGTGTCGTACGTCGTACAGGGCCGGATCGGTCAAGTAATAACAACGACCATAATAATAACCACAGCTAAAGGTGCCTTATGAAGAAATTAAATTACCTAAAATCAATGATTCTGAAACCGCGCTGCAACCCATGTTTTATTATATTTTCGTTGAAAGCAATCACTTTGTGGTTTGACATGTTTAATGCAAATGAAATAATAACTTTGTATCTGACCACAGATTTCATTTTATGTTTTATTTCCGACCGGTTTCGCTTAGTCTAAGCATCATCAGGGTACAAAATTAAACGAACACACAAAAGTTATTAATAATCAATTAAATTTGTTCAGTAGTCCAATATTAAGTATATTTCCCGTAAAGCTCATAAAATTTCTCATTATTCTTTTATAACGTTCTCAGTTGACGTTTGGCCTCTTTCATTTCATATTATCTGTCTCTGGGTTTCTTTGTTATAATTTAAATGTTATTATTTTATTTTCTTACTGTTCTTTTTTTATTTTATTTATCTTGTGTGTACCCTCTGTGTGTGTATATAACCGTAAACTTTGTATTTTTTTTTGTTTAGTTTAATTTTGTATCCTGATGATGCCTAGGCTAAGCGAAACCGGTCGGTCAAAAAATAAAAACAAGATCTGTGGTCATATACAAAGTTATTATTTCATTGCCATTAAATATGTCAAACTACAAAGTGATTTCTTTCTACCAAAATAATTATATGTTTAATTAGTTTCAAATGTGAATCTACGTAGGTACCTGATATTCTAAGATAAGTTATCAATAAAAGCAAATTATTTGAACATTTATTTTCTATGTAGGGTGAAGAATTGTAAATTAAAATACACTTTTGTAAACTTTGCTGAATTCACCATTCTTTGAAAACACAAGCCATCCTTGATAGGCAATAAAAAAAAGTTAACAGTGATTTGCCATAATTGTATTTACCAACATATATCTACTCACATTAAGGTTCAAACAGTTGTTTAAAGGTTGAAATATTTAAAGTCCAGATACGCCGCTGGCCGTTAACTGGTATTGATTAATAAATCGAACGTCTGAGGTTTATACTCTTGTATAATCAATCATATCTGACAATAAAAATAATGTGTTATTTACGATTCGCGCCCGGTTACACGTTCTATCTTTACCTACGGTAAATCCGGCACTGATATACTGCTACTCTTTCTGCAAAAGACTCTATCATAATATTATTTAATTTATTAAAGTAGAAATCAACTGAAAGCTTCCTTAGCGGGCTTGTATAGGTATTTGACTTTTATTCTGGAGGTTGGGGAATCGATTTCCCTGCAGCTCAACCCAAAATTAGGTTAACGTGGATTTTTCATATTCTGTGATATTATTATGAGCGTTGCGCTGGTCTGGATATTGTGACGTTGATTGTTAGTTTGCTGACCGTTTCAAAATATCTCTACCGCAGTAATATGAAACATTAATGTAAAAACTTTGTGTGGTTTTTGAAAACAAATTACAAAAATATCTCCAAACGTCAATACGCACACATTTGAGGAATGCTCAGACTATAATATTTACAATAGTTGTATATTCTTACGCCGTATTTATTTATTCGCTATCATCCAGATTGTATAACAAATAAATAAAGCTGATAAGAAATAATAAGCACACGTCTGCTTGCATTATTAAAGAGTTTAAAAACACGATTATTGTTTGAAAATTTTCATACAATGTAGAATTCTTATTCTATTGCCTTTCATCTGCTTGATAAATGTATTTATATCGTTTTAATTTTTAGGTTTTTTAATTTTATTTAAACAATAATTATTATTATTATTTTTTTTTTTAAAACAATTTTTAGTTAAAAGCTCTGCGATGTAATTATTTTTACGCGTGACAGCTGTTTCGCCTTCTAGGGCATTATCAAACTGTTAAAATAAACTTTAAAACCATAAGTAAAGTATTTATATCGAATTTTAAAAGCTATAGGCATCCCTATTCTTCGAAGCGGTTTGAACCTCGATCTGGGCTCAGAGGTTGTAGGTTCACAACCCGGAGAGGTACAAGTAAGAATAAATGAAATTTATGGAATGTTTATAAAATATAATTAAATAAAATCAGAGAAGGATGTATTAATGTTTCTTTGTAGTGGGAGTCTACTATTTATAATCGGAAAGGTATTTTGGGTTTGCTTGTGATTAGTATCTAACTAGATCTGAATAGTGAGATGCTTCCAACTCCAAGTTTTACCCCTTCTCCATTAGAAACGAATCGTTGTTTTTTTAAATGATTCTTTACCGGTTAAAAAAGGGATTTTAAAGTGTCAGAAATCAGATTATAATATTTTTAATGTTCCTTTCCATATGTTTATATTTTCCTTATATTATGTGAAACAAGGTAAATAGTAAAAATATTTTTTTTCTGTCTCTTTCTCTGTGTTCCTTTATAAAAATCTTAAATGTTTTGTTGTCCTATTTTATTTTATATTGTGTTCTCCTTCTATATCTATATGTAACTGCACACTTTGTATTTTTTGTTAAGTTTAATTTTGTATCCTGATATTGCTTAGGCTAAGCGAAATCGGTCGGTCATAAAAACTAAACTAAAATCTGTGGTCCTATACAAAGTTATTGTTTCATTTTCATTAAAATAATATCACTTATAAGTATATATACCTATATGTAAACAAAGTTAAAAATAAAATAATGTTACTTGCATACCATTGTTCACCATAGAACAGGTCTCCAGTGACCTAGTTAGGTAAACACTGAAGTAAAAGTACCAAAAAATCATGTACCGATAAACAAAAACAAAAAGCAAGAACGTTGTTCCCACCTATAATAGATACGTATCGGGCATTAAAACATGACATACCCATTGAAACAACAATAATTATTAAAGTCGTAATAATTTCGATATAATTGGCACGTTCAAACTCATGATTAAAGATAAATGCCATGCAGGTGCCGAGAATATGGCCATAATGAAGGTAAGCGTGCCATAAATTATTTTAATACAACTTGTTTCCTTTACATCCATGTTTGTTCGCATTAAAAATGTAAAAATGGCATTCAGACGACCGGAAATTATTTATAGTTTTTTCAGGGGATTTCATTTCGTATTCACCCGAAGTTCAAGTGCGGCTATTACCAGTATTTTAATGTAATAATTTATTCGGTTCAAAAACTGCTGCAAAATATTAGACAGTTATGACTCAATGCGAAATTTTCTTTAAGGTAGTATTCAACCGAATTGATTGATAAAATAATTTAAAAGCACTTTCCTAATGCACTGATTTGTCATCATTTAATCATCAATTATTGAAATAAAATCAATGATGTTCAACGTAAATATGAAACAGATAAAATAACGGTTGCGACCGAGACCCGAGCTCGGAACTCCTACTCTATCTGGGAGTAACGCTTCTGCCAATTGAGCTACCGAGACCTTATAAATAACCAACATTTTCAATTGATCTCACACTTAATTTAATAATGATGTTTTTTTTTCTATTTTTTTGAAGATTATTGATATTATTTCAATAATTAATATATAAATAATAAGCATAAAGGCTTTAAAGTCAATTTTAATTAAAAATTATTTAATTATTTATCTTAATAACAGTAACAAATATTATATTGGCTTTTGATATGCCTATATTACTCGGAGGAGTTTCCGATTCGAGATACAAAATATAAATTTGAGATTCTTAATATTCCCAGAGAATTTTGCAAAATCAAATGTATATTATTTTTTTAAGCTTCGATGCAAGCAGACTAAACGCATTAAAAAATTAGATCCTGAGGCGTATGTGTGTTAAAACCATATTATCGCCGGAAGGGCAAAAGGGCTGAAGCGTCATTTTGGGAAGTTTACACCACTTTAAAGCTTTTTTTGTTTTACAATAAAATTTCAAGTCTTCAGTACCTGGTTAGATTTTGAAAAAAAAAGTTGACTCAGGTAATTCAATGCTCTCACTGAGTTACCTGAAGCGACAAAAAGCTAAAAAAAGTGCCAAACGTGTGTCTCTTGAGTTGAGCCTTCTCCCAAATGTTAAATATATTTAAAATGGCTGAAGGGCCACAAAAGTCTTCAGAACCAAACGAGAGTCAGAGCATTCAATGCAAAAAAAAGAACTGCTCAAATCTGCATATTGAACTATTTTTAACCTTTTGCCTTTATAACGACGATATTCGAATGAGACCATCCGAAAAGAATGCCAGCCGATGTAAGCATAATCAACAAGGCTAAGGAAGGAACTTTTAAATGGTTTAAAAATATTGAATAGAAGGATAGAGAATGAGGTTTGATGATGAAGTGAATCGATTAAAATGTTTGGGGACATATCAGAAAAATATGACACGAACAAGTGAACCAAACACTCGACTCATATCAAGAGTCGGAGAACAGAATAGTACCTACGTATGAGACGATGTATGAATGGGAATGAAGCGAGATTTGTGCCTCTAGAAAGTATGAAAAGATTTGAGTGGCGTTACATTGCTTCTTTCTATCTCTACACAGAAATGGCGTGAAGTTTAGTTACATAGATAGAGTATCAGACAGGTTTAAACTTGGCAAACATGGTCTAACAGCTATCGTGAAGATCAATAAATAAACCCTCGTTTCGACATCATGTCCAAGAGTGGTAATGATTTTACCGTTTATTTACAAATGTCTATATTATTTTCTAAGTTACGTGGGAACATACACACACAATAATAATTGCCAATGTAGGAAGAAATCGTAGCAAAATTTGAGCAGTCAGAATATTTGGATTAAACCACGTCAATATGTTTGCGAATTGAAAGATGTAGGGTAGCTTGGGTTTATTTCTGGATCGGAAAGTGATTGGATATTGCGTAATAGAAGTACAGATGCTATCGGCTGCTTTCAGCAGTTCATTAAAAACGAAAGCTTTAAGGCTTCATTATTTATAAGCTTCGATGGTGTTCAATATGTTTCACCCATGAAATGGACCACGCGAGGTAGGGTTTTAGAGTATATTGACAAACTTGAAAGTATTGGAGTCAGACTATAGCAGTTTGTATAGTCCGTCATCTAACGGGTTTTCGGAAAGCCTTAGTTCAATGGACATTTATCTGCCATCAATAGGTATGCATTATTGATACCGTCGCCGGAAAGTTATAAGGGCTGAAGGGCCATTATGGGAAGTTTACACCAGAGCACTGTTTTTTTGTTTGGATTACAAAAAAATTCTAAGTCTTCAGTACCTGGTTGGATTTTGAAAAAAAAAAGTTAACTCAATGCTCTTACTGAGTTACCTGAAGCGACAAAAAGCTAAAAATGTCCCAAACTTGTGTCGCTCGAGTCAAGCCTTCTCCCAAATGGTAAATATATTTTAGATAGGTGAAGGGCCACAAAAATATTTAGAATCAAACGAGAGTCAAATAATTCGACGCAGAAAATAGAACTGATCAAAACTGCATATTTACCTCACTTTTGACCAAAGTGTCGCTTCAGCCCCTTTGCATTTTCGGCGACGATATGATGTACACATGTATCATTAGCTGCATAAGTGAGTTTTTAAACTATAGACGAGCTAATATTTCGTAATCATGGCTAGATAGCTGACCAGTATTTATTTTCATAAGTCTCGCTATGTATAAACAGTCGAAGTACGGCCACCGAGCTATTTATTTCTTTCTGAGTAATTTAATAATATCTCCTAGTTGAGATATACTAACTAACTAACTAACCATCACACCATTTCCCCGCAGTGATAGGCAGAGAGGACGGACCGCCATACAACTCTGTCTTGGCACACACATTTGTGTCACAACTAAGACTGATTAGATTTAGATATTTGATACCACTACAGGTTATTTTGGGTGTTTTGTTCAATGTTTTTGAATGCGTTATAATTTATTCATTCCTTGAAATGTATTGCAAGAGTTTATATGTAGATAAGCCGCTTAAGGAAATTGGATGATACCACTACATAGAACTGACATCAACATGTTACCGTCAGCGAATTACCGATGCTTTCCAGGAAGTCCCAGTACCAACTTGCCACTAACCTTGCTAAATCTGTGAGAAATTGTTAGGATGCAGGCGAATTTTCTATGCTTTATGTTTAATATTGTTTATTTATTAGTGTCTGTATCTTTGTTTTTTCCTCAATAAATTAAATTACCTAATAATCAATGATTATGAAACCGCGCTGCAACCTATATTTTATTAGTTTCAAATGCAAATCAACCTAGGTACCTGATATTCACAGATGAGTTATCAATAAAGGCAAATGATTTTAACATTTATTTTGCGTTTAGGGTGAAGAATTGTATTTAAAAGACACATTTTATAACTTTACTGAATTCCTCAGCTAAGTCCGCTTGGAGTTTTACTGTGCATCTCAAATCAAGTTCTTAGCGAGCCAAAGTAGATGTACACAAATGCACGATTAATAAAGTTGCTACCCAAAAAACTACAATGCAGTTATCTTGATGTCTTATTAATTTCAATTTGGCTATTTATAAATGAATCGGTGGGCCGATCAGAGAATTTTCTTAATGCGATAGTATCGAAGCCTCGCCTTACATCAATAGTTATGATACGAGGCGCCGGTACAGCATCCAGCATCCAGATCCAGTATCTGTCCATGTGTGATCCGGTTTAAGAATAATATGGACAAATCCCGCAAACCAGACGTGGATCGTACTTGAATTGATGGTGCAAGAGGTGATCGATTGAATAACAACCACGTAAACATTTATCAAGCAATCAAACAGTTACGCGTCATGAAAAAACTGGTCACTTTTACGAGAACTTAGTTTTTGTTTAGTGAGGTAATATTTATTTATTATAAAAAAAACTTAATTTAGAAATTAGAATGAACATTATTTTTTTTTAAAGTTTTTATTAAGTTAAGTAATTTTTATTTATTTAAAAAAAAAAAAATAATTTAGAAATTAGAATTAACATTATTTTTTTTTAAATTGAAAAAATAATATCAATAATCTTCAGTGAAAAGTATGAGATCGATTGAAAATGACGGTTTCTAATGAGGTTCCAATGGCTGAATTGGTTGAAGCGTTACTCCCGGAAAAAAGAAGAGGATCCGAGTTCGAGTCTCGGTTGTGACCATTGTCTTTATATTTTATGACTTTTTCTGTTTCATATTTTTTTTGTTGATTATTGATATTATTTTGATATTTAAACTTAACATATTTTTGAAGTGATTGTTCTGCATTTAATATAGGTAACACAACCCGTAGTGCCAATATTAGAATCAAAGAATATTTTAGATGTTTTAATAACCACGGTTTTTCAGAATTCGCCAATCATCGTATTGAAAATATCATACTTTTAATAAAAGCACCGGTGCCCATATTCTCCATAAAAATGGTCATGGCAACAGATTAAATATTTTAGAAGCAATAGAAATTAAGAAAGCCATTAAAATCAATATTCATATTTTTAAGTAAATCTGTGCGTTGTAATTGGTTAAATTTGTCCAATATTATTATTATTACTGTCTCTTTCTCTCTGTTCCTTTGTTATAATTCAAATGTTATTTTTTTGTTTTCTCACTGCTTTCTTTTTTATTTTATATTGTGTTCTCCCTCTGTATGTATATATAACCACACACTTAGTATTTTTTGTTTAGTTTAATTTTAAAACAATCTAATAAGTGCAAAGGCGTCATTTATTGTTATAGATGTTTTTTAGGAAAAACACGAACTTTTAATTATTAATTATTAAAATTTTGAGTTAATTATGTAAAGCGTTATATTTTGTATTTATTCGATGTATGGCAATGAGTTATATCCTAACGTAGTTGATATCTGTTATGAGTCTTTTGTTTTTTTGCGAAGCTAGCAGTTCACAATGGGGTGCTTATACCAACCCTGATGTATGGCAGTGAGGTATGGAACTGGCAGAGGAAATATGAAAGTAGATTGAATGCTGTGGAAATGAGATCCCTGAGGGGTATGTGCGGTAAAACCATGTATGACCGTGTGAAAAATGTGGATATCCGGAAAGAATGAAAGGCTGATGTAAGCGTTATGAAAAGGATCAAGAAAAAGACGCTTGGACGGTTTGGGCATGATGAGCGAATGAACGAAGAAAGGAGTAAGAAAAAATATATGACGCGAAAGTGAATGGAAGAAGAAGTCGAGGACGCCCAAGGAAGAGATGGCACGGTCAAGTAAATCAAATACTTGAATCATGTGAAGAGTCAGAATAACAGAAGCGTATGTATGAATGTGAATGAAGCAAGGAGTGTGTGCCAAGACAGAGTTGTTAGGCGGTCCATCCTCTCTGCCTACCCCCGCGGAGAAACGGCGTGATGGTTAGTTAGTCTTTTGTTTTTAGATTATGTTTTGATCTGATGTACATACATAAATGTCCAAATTAATAGCTGCCATTAATGGTATAATACTGATGTGCGATTAACCCTTATGTGACTGAAAGGGTACCCAGGTACCCTTTTCGTAATAGATTTTTTAATGTCAAAACTTCCTGACATCTCTACAATTGTGAAAATGAACAATTGAACATAACCGTTGGATATGTGGAGGGTGGTATGTTAGCGTAACACGCATAAGTATAATTTACATCTTCTGATAACTGAAAGAGTACCCTCATGTGTTTTATATGGAATTTGAAGCTTGTCCGTATTTATTAGTAATTTTATCTTATTTTAAATGATAAATATGATGTACTGTTGTGTTCAAAGTACATCACATGTATCCTTAATACTATTTTTAATCACCTATTTAATTAAAACCCCCAAGAAAAGATGGTACTGGGTGAAATTCCTATCCACTTCTCCAAGTATTGAACTGAGTCAAAATATATTACGTCATAAAAGTGGTTCAGCAAACTTCAGCAAATGATATACTGTAATAAAACCTTCCCATCAATTTTAAAAAGGTGTAGTTTTCTTCAGTCACATGAGGGTTAACTTTTAAAAACATGTATTTAAAAAATGACCGTTGTAATAACGTAGTTTGTATGATCTCAAATGAAAGCATGTTAGTTGAGCATATAGAGTTTTTGAAAATATGTGTATGTTCAAATATAAATTATAATCCAGCGTAGGTAACAATGTATTTTCAGATGGTACTGAGTGAAATTCCTATCCACTTCCCCAAGTATAGAACTGAGTCAAAATATATTACGTCATAAAAGTGGTCCAGCAAACTTCAGCAAATGATATACTGTAATAAAACCTTCCCATCAATTTTAAAAAGGTGTAGTTTTCTTCGGTCACATGAGGGTTAACCTTAGAGTATACAAGAGGTAGCCCAAGCCAAAGCCAGTGGAGTCAGTATTGGATTTGTTTTTGATGATTTTAACATGACTCGGGGCAAATGGGCGTGGCTAAGACCAAGGCTAGGGTATTTATACATCCATTCATATCACATATCGACATAATGTTTTTGTGTATTCGTATAGCCACTTTTTCACAGTATTTTTATCAACAAAAATATAGCATCTAACCTAAAAAACCGTTTAGTTGTGTCAAGTTTAGTGGCAAAATATAAAATGTGGGCGGAGTCCTGCCGTTAACCAGCGAAAATAACCAGCTTAAGAACATTACGACAGTATATAGAAGCCGTCCAAGAAATTTGTTGTCTCTTTCTCTCTCATGGTGTACGATGTAAAAACACGGAAACAGTGATTTATTACAATTTCGGATGGGTTGGGTAAAACAAATTAGCTATCCCTCCATATATTGTTCCTTCAAGGGGTTAACTTTAAAAAACATGTATTTACAAAATGACCGTTGTAATAACGTAGTTTGCATGATCTCAAATGAAAGCATGTTAGTTGAGCATATTGAGTTTTTGAAAATATGTGTATGTTTAAATATAAATTATTATACAGCGTAGGTAACAATGTATTTTCAGAATTGCAAACACCTATGCGCCTTGCTTATTCGAGCAGATAAAACAAGACGTTTGCCAAACGAGATCTACTCTATCCACTGAACAAAACATTCCAAGAAGTGTGATCTGTACCCATTTAAAAGATAAATTACGTCACCAGCTAACATAAAAAAATTGACCCTTGGGCCGATTCAATTAATTTACGGTTCAAGCCCGGCGTGCGCCAAAACTTTTATTTAATTAATATGTGTCATAACACATTAAATTAATATAAAAATAATAATAAGTATCGCCCTGGTGAAAGACCACCATTCAGAATCGAATCGTTGCTTGAAATGGCTTTAGCCGTGTTTGGTGACCAGATCTGAATAGCTAGGTACTTCCCAACCTTCCTCTTCCCAATTTCATCTTTCATTTCTTTTCTTCTTTTTCCTTTTTATAACTTTTTATTTTATTTATATTTACATTTAAAATTATATAATTTATGTACACTGCTTCTGTCTCGACACAGGAATATCCTAGTGAGACAGACATGCACCAAACTAGCGTTGGGAAAAACTTCAATATTTTGTGAATACTTCACGAATTGCTAGTTCTCTAAAATGAACCCTTCGCAGTGAACACTTCAATTGAAGTCGAACTCGCAAAAAAGAGATTTCAATTTATCCGGTTATTTGTTCAGTTCAGAACTGAAACTGGTTCCTCGCCGAAAAAAACACGTACTAGTCGGTAGGGATTTGAAAACGAAAAGAACTGGAACTGGTTCCTCGCCAAAAAAAACACGTACTAGTCGTAGTCGGTAGAGCTTTGAAAGTGAAAAGAACTGGAACCGGTTCCTCGCCAAAATAAAAAGTACTAGTCGGTAGAAATTTTAAAACGAACTACCAACTTCAATAAATTGTATTAATAAGTATTTGTTCAATGAATGAAGTAGGAACTGATGCCAAAAGAAGTAGTTCTTTCAGAGCGGTCACAACGCTAGACGAAAAACATTTTTAAAAGAATAGAACAAATACAAATAAATCTCCTTCCCCTCCCCACTACCTTCATCCTCACAACATACCCTATTTGGGGATGCCATACACTGGCTCTTGACAGTTGGGAGCAGTTGAGACTCTTGTGCGGTATTCATATAAAAAAAAATCAAAAATTATCTGTCCAATATAGAATTTCCATATTTGAAAATGTTTGATTCATTTCATCCGAAGTGAGACAAAATCGACCCTACTTCGGGGCACACAGACACACTCACAACACACTTCTTTCGGTTTACTTATTCAGTGGCTGTACCTATGCATTGTATTTAAACAAATGTATCATCTGGAATGCTGCGATCTATTTAGGCTAAAACGCTGTAATTTATGATTCATTTCGGAGCATATTTTCAGAACGCAATACCTCCAGAAGAATTTGCGCCAAGTGTTTTTTTTTAAATACTTTTTACGCTTTTTTAACGTGTACAATAAATAACATGAAAATATCCGGAATGGTGTAAATAGCCTCGTGAAAATGCTCGCCAGGAATGCTTTTTTCTGAGTAAATATAAATTTTGTCAACAGTGACACCGTTTTAGGAAGGAATGCTAAGAATTTCGTTATCGCAAAGTAAGCACAGGTATTTGCTATGCAATTTCTAAGTCATCTTGAAAATATGTTGTAGATTGGCATGCCATTTTATCTTTGTATACCTACTTCATTATAATGCTTGTTACATTTTTTTATATGAATACCGCACAAGAATTTCAACTGCTCCCAACCGTCTAGACCCAGTGAGACTATGGCATCCCCAAATAGGGTGTGTTGTGAGGGTGAAGGTAGTGGGGAGGGGAAGGATATTGGGAAGAGGAAGGTTGGTAAGTACCTGGCTATTCAGATCTGGTCACCAAACACGGACAAAGCCATTTCAAGCAACGTTTCGATTCTGAATAGTAGTCTTTCACTCCACTCTGGAACGTGCTGCAAATATACTTTTTATTATTTTTATATGAATTTCTGACATATATTAATAAGTTATTGGCGCACGCCGGGTTTGAACCCGCGACCTTTGGATTTGTAGTCAACCGCCTTACCACTCGACCGTGGAGGTCGTCAAACACATGTATTTACATATACGAGTATGTAAGTGTCATCCAAAATGCGAAGTTCATTAATGAACTCAGAAATCTGGTCCCTGAGCGGCAAACTCTGACATCATAAAATTTACATTAATATTTCTGTTATTTCCATCACGAGCTATGGAGTTTTTATTTATTGATTTAAATATAAAAAAATAAGGTAACCTACCACATCGTTTGTTTCATGTTTCTTAAATGTTTAATATTATTGGGCATTATTTATTTATTTTCCCTCTTATTTGTATATTTTTTAACGTTGTGAGATGTGCAGATTGCACTAACCTCCCTATATTTCCGGATAAATAATGAATTAATAATAATTTATTATGGAAAATGGTATAACATTAATAGTTTTATATATATAGTCAATAAGAACACAAATATTTACACAATTAAATACAGTAATATGGCAAATGAAAACAATTCAGGCAGTTCACTGACTGTCAGTCAAAACATTGCAGACGTTTTCCGTCACACGGAGAGTATGTTCAGCTTGCGCTGTTCTTGCATTGTTGATATTAAAGAAAAACAACTATCGAAAATATCAGCACAAAGAACCATTAGTAATTCAGTAAAGAACGTAAAAACAACAAAAAATAAAAGTATTCACCAGAAACACTCGAAAATTCTGATCACCTATGACGTAATTAAAATTTAAAGCAAACACGAAACCACCAACATAAATGTTGAATTTAGCGGTGGGAAGGAGAGGATTTATAATCTAAGAATTAAAATTTACGTTTGGTCGATGATCCGGCCAAAAGTAGAGTGCCATCTAAGAACGAGAGTCAGTTTTTTTTTAAAGTTGTGTTTGCAAAAAAGCACTTTCGTTTAAGTCCGGTGTTGTGACTGCTGACAACTAATTAGCAAAATTCTTTTAAAGAATTTTTTTTAAAGCGTGCGTCTTAAGGTTGGTGTGTTTAATTCAATCACAATTCAAAGATTAGCGCCATTTAGTTTTTTTTACATTTTAATGTTCCTCCGTTAATCTTCGATTCTAGGCCCGTTTCAGTTTTTGCACAAATTTTAAACAGGCGACAAGCGTAACAACGTATTGGTTATGCTTTTTAGCTTATCAAAATTTGTCTAAAGGCTGAAACAGGTCGACAGTCGGCATTTAACGGTAACCGGTCAAATGTAAAAAAAAAAACAAAATTAAATATACCGATCTTAGAGTCGTATTCGTGGTAAAGATTAATAAGATGGATTAAAAAATGATGGTCAATGTAAAAAATAATGAGAGTTAATGTATTAACTAAATAAACGTTACATACTAGTTTTAAGCTGGCGTACACTCCTCATTTCATTCATACATACTCTTCTATTATTCCAATTCAACGTAGCTCGACACAAGTACTTGATTTACTTGATAACTTCAAGTCTTCCTGTGACGTCTATGACTTATTTGACTATCCTGACAGTCCTTTCTGAATCCATTCGCTCTATACGGCCAAACCACCTACGCACAACATTCGTATTCGTGTTCACTATGCTTACATCGTACAAGTTGACGTGACAAGTATTTTATTCACTTGATCGTGCCAAGTCTTCCTGCGACGTTTCCGATTAATTAAATATCTACATAAGTGAAGTACGGGGCAATGGCTATTTTATGCATTAATAAAATAAACTTCGAATCTCAGATGAGATTGCATTAACTGATAATACTCCTTCAACATCAATTTGATGTTAAGAACCCTTAACCTTTGACCCTGGGCTTTAAGTTCTCTAAAAAATCTACAGCTTTCGAAAGATTGATTCTTAAATAACCTGACGAGTAGATTTTTTTTCTAATTAAAAAAATGTTAAACTAAACGGTAAAACAAATATAATTGATTAAAAAAACATACTCATTTTATTTAATTTGCAATGCGAGCAAATGGGTACTTTTTACACGAGACAAGATTGCAGAATAACTACATAAAAATGCCACATTGCACCCGCGAAAATCCATAATTTATCAATAAACCAGTATCTACATCAGAAACTAACTAGGTGTTTGTCAAAGTTAACCAAGCCACTATCACATATTAAATACGTCAAGAATATGATTTTACGTTTCAATCCAATACATTATTTCTTTGCCAGTCATTATTTACACAATCTTGGCACGAGATGTGATAGAATTGTGTGAATGAAAAATATGCTGTGGAAATCCACAAATCGACGAGATTTTTGTTTGACACGAAACATATACGCGGCGTTAGATAAATACATGTGAGGTGAGGTAGGTGTTTTGAATGCAAGAGTTGATTATCTCGATGCGTTCATTTACAAAAATAACACAATGCATTATTTTTACATGCTGTTGAAGTTTTTTTTACTAACACAGACTTACCTCGTCTTCAAATCCTTTCAGCTCGTCTACGAGGCTGTCGTCGATGAGATTCTGCTTCATTTCTTCAAGATCGCTTCGAAGTTCATCTATGCTCTTCCTTAGATCGGAGAGTTGGAATTCTCTAACCATCGTCAACCCGATAAGCCACACCAAAAGCACAGAAGCCATCAACAATCCGCATAGAGGATAGATATTTCTTCTCTTTTCCAGAAGCTTTTTTGTCCGCTCCCTATAAGCGTGGTTTTCCAGAGCTTTCGGATCATTTTCAGGGCTTTCCACCGATTTCAAAGCTCTCGTCGCGTCCATGAAAGCGTAAGTTTCTTCCTTACCGGGAACTCCCCCTTCCTGCATTATGTTGAACGGCGTTTTTGTCATTGTTTATATTTTGAAAAGATATGTAACAGATTATTTTCTTACTGAACTGCTTTTACACGTGTCACATATTAAAAATAACGTAAACAAACGAGACTTTATAAACAAAGCTGTTATAATATTTCGTGTAAGAGTTATGTTTTTACACGTCCACAACGATCTAAATTACAAAATAGAGTTCCGTTATAGGAGGGAATTGATTTCAATTGAATCGGTCTAGAATAAGGGCACTAAATAACCGGTGATTCATATCTTATTCAAAGATTTAACTTGTCGAAAAAACGTTTCGACCCCATACGTACGAATACCTATGTTCAGAAAAGATATATTTAGTTTGTTATCTCGAAAACATGTCCAAATCGTTAATCTAACATTGCACAGTGGGCACAATTGTTGCACTTTGAAGGTTATAAAAAGGTCCGGTTGTTTATTGGAATAGCAACATGTTTGTTTCGGACGTTCGATTGTTTCTAATTTAGAGTCGAGTCGACTGAAATACCAGGAGGCCTCAGAGAGAATGACGGACGTCCCCGCGCGCGGTCGCAAATGTACTGGCTGTCCGCCCGATGCACTACAGTTTATAAACATTCACGGCGGGCTCCCCGACTTCTGCAGGAAGGTATTGTAACAATAATAAGATTACATTGTTTGGATAGAGCCTTAGCTGCTACCACATTTTTCCAGCCGACGAGATAGCACGTGATTATTTGATGTAGCGAGGTATTTAGAAGATATGAAACACGATACACGTGTATTGGTTCAGTACGGTGGGTTCTCGCGTAGGTAATTATATTTATTACTTACCTACTCGCTCGCGTGCTCCAATTTTGTCTAGTCCACTACTACTTGCGCCCTAATTTATTAGTGTGAGCTTTGCCCTCTGAGATTAACAGCCTATTAAATGGTAGTGAGATTCGGTCTCCGGTCACTTTTTATGCGTTTATGATTGAAGCCGTTGGTCCACTTCGCATACAAATACCGCATAGAACGCAGAGTAAGTACAGTGGCGTAGCTAGATATTTTAGGGGCATAAGAAAGCTCTTAAGCCTAACAACACCATTTCAAAAAAAAAAAAAAATTTTAATTTTTATAATAGTAGCTTTGTGTCAGAAAAGTAAGGGAATGAGTACACTGTAATTTTTTTATCAAACAGGTTGATACGTTAGAATTCCAATGTACCTACTTTAGAACGAATGCGAATTTTCGTAATATGGTTTTTTAAATTTATTTTTATAGTTAATACCGCACATGAGTCCCAACTGCTCAACCGTCTAGAGCCAGTGAGACTATGGCATCCCAATGAGGGAATGTTGTGAGGCGGAAGGTAGTGGGGAAAGGAAGGAGATGGGGAAGAGGAAGGTTGGGAAGTACCTGGCTATTCAGATCTGGTCAGCAAACACGGCTAAAAGCCATCTCAAGCAACGTTTCGATTCTGAATGGTGGTCTTTCACCAGGGCGATACTTAGAGTATCTAAAACTCTGTTTGGAAATATACAATTCAATTCTGTTTTTTTTTTTTATTTAAGTGTTTTTTGTTGTTAGAAATAATACAAAAATTGAACCGTGATTTTTCTATCCCAGTCGTAGCAATAGATATACTTGTATATTGTGGATTTTTTTTCTGTGTCATTAAATATAAACAAAAAATGTATTTTTTTTTTTTATTGCTGGCCCCAGAACAAGTTCTAAAAACCGATACGCCACTGGAAGATAAAGTAAGGAAAGTAATAAACCGACAAAGATGTATATTTTAATTGTAAAATACAACCGGTTGGCATTTGGACCTTGACATTGAGGTATGTGATTTAGTAAATACGTAATTCTAACCCCATGTGTACATGGACATGCCAATATTAACGAGTTATCGCGGCGCCATACATTTTAACCTATTATTAATCATTACGCATCGTTTATCGTTAAGATTTGAATAATTAGTATTGAGGTGATAGGTTAATGGAAACGTTACAACGACTTACTAAATAATTTTATATTAGATACGCGTACGCTCTATTTTAGCGATTTCCAAGGTTGGGAATATCGCCCCTTGGGGGGCGCTGGAGAGATCCAGGGGCGGTGTGGCCTCAAGGGAGACAGAGGAGGGCATTGAACGGCAATGCAAGTGGGGCGGCGAGGGCAGTAAGACGGATTTGAAAAAAAAAATGGTAGGCTTATTAACTATTTACGTAGGTACGAGTATATTTCAACCTCAGAGCAAGAATATATATGGAGAGAGAGGTAAATATTTTTACCCAACCTATTCAAATTTACGATAAATCACTTTCTCCGGGTTCGTACGTCGTAAACCAGGAGAGAAAGAGATAAGACAAGTTGTCACATAATATCTCACCACTTTTCGGTATGGAAGCATATTTTCCGTCTCCCGCGTCTCCGGCGACTCCGCTCACAACGTTTTGTTATGCGACATAACAGGACATAACTCAACGGTTTTTTAGGTTATATCCTATATTTTTTATGATAACAATTCTGTAAAAAAGTGGTTATGCAAATAAAAGAAAACATTATGTCGACATATGCTATGAATGGATGTTAAAAGGTGCCCATGAAAACCCTAGCCACGCCCGAGTCAAGGAAAAAAATCAACAATCCTGACTCCACTGTTTCGGAAAGCTATCCCTCGTGGTATATTATTGCACTGATGTTTCAACATGTTTCTTTCATGTTTTTTTCAAGGAAACGTATAAAATGCATATTTTAACCGATCGATTTTCAAGATGGCAGGCCTCAACAAATGCACCTTTGACAATCAATAACGTTTAGTTACTTGTTTTTGTGTTATGTTATTTTTTTAAATATAGTTTTACCTGGGGGGGGAGAGGCTGAAGAAAATAATCTTTAAAAGAGGGATGGCTAGCAAAATAAGTTTGGGAAACTCTAAATTAGGTACGAGATATGTATCAAAAGAAAAGGTGAATTTCGTTTTTTTTCGAAAAGTATTTATTTATTCATCAATATCCATTTTCTCTCCTTCAAAGTAATCCCCCTCAAATATAATGCACTTATGCCAGCGCTACTTCCAATCCTTGAAGCTCTTCTGGAATGCGCTTTTCGGTATGGCCATCAGCTCGTTCTTCGATTCTGACTTTATCTCATCAATTGTGGCAAAACGCTTTCCTTTCATTGGTCTCTTCAGTTTCGGGAATAGGAAAAAGTCGCAGGGAGCCAAATCCGGAGAATACGGTGGTTGAGGCATGATTACGGTGTTGTTTTTGGCCAAATAATCACGAACAAGCATTGATGTGTGAGCTGGTGCATTATCGTGATGCAAAATCCATGATTTGTTTTTCCACAATTCCGATCGTTTGAGCCGTATTGATACACGCAAACGTTGCATAACTTCTTTGTAGTATTCCTTATTAACCGTACGACCTGTTGGCAAAAATTCATGATGCACCACGCCATTGTAATCGAAGAAAACAGTGAGCAAAACCTTCACATTTGATCGAACTTGGCGTGCTTTTTTCGGTCTTGGCTCTTCTGGCCGCTTCTATTGGGATGATTGGGCTTTGGTTTCGACGTCATAACCATATATACCCACGTTTCATCACCAGTTATGACCCTTTTGAGCAAATCTGGATCGTCGTTGACGTCATTCAACAACTCCTGAGCGATACTAATGCGACGTTGCTTTTGCTCAAAATTTAGCAATGTCGGAACAAATTTCGCTGACACACGTTTCATGCCCAAAACCTCCGAAAAAATTGCATGGCATGAGCCGATTGATATGCCAACATCCTCTGCAACTTCCTTAATAGTGATTCGACGATTTTCCAAAACCATTTTCTTCACTGTTTCGATGTTTTCTTCGTTTGTTGACGTGGTTGCAACTCCAGGACGCTCATCGTCATTAACATCTTCTCGGCCTTCTGTAAAGCGAGTGTACCACTTATGAACACTTTTTTTGAGACAAAGTAGACTCGCCGAATGCCACAGTCAAAATTTTAAGTGTGTTGGAGCACTTTATTTCATTTTTAACGCAAAATTTAATACAAATTCTTTGATCCATTTTTTTCAAAAGTCAAAAACCGAAGAACACACAAAAACGTGACCAACCTTTCCAGTTCTCAAAAACGAACCACTAATCCAAAATGGCTGATAATGCTTATATATGATAAACATATGTGTACAAACATAACAAAAAAAAACGACAATCGAATGTACACAGCCCGCGAAAATTCAAAATTCACCTTTTCTTTTGAACAGGCCTCGTATATTATAATGCACGCGACTTGTTTGTGATAAACAGGTAGGTAGTACAAATATAAAAGCTACCCTTTCCACCGAACGCATCGGGCTAATTTATCCAATACGTGTAAGGAATATTGCAATATTTTTTACTTGCCAAACGAAAACATTGAAGGTCATTTCATAGTCTCTTCTTACCCGTACCATGTGTCATTCTAAATAAAATGGAATTCTCTTACTGAGGTTTGACCTTGTTAATATTAATATAAATTGATCAATACCTGTGAAGCAGGGCTTTCAAAATAATTAAAAAGCACGTTTTGGTCAAATGTAAAAAAACTTGCGATTAGTAGGTACCTGCCTACACTGCTTTGGTACTGATCAAAAGCATGAATTAATAGGGGTAATAAGAGTAATTGAATGAGCCTAGCTAAAGATCTGGTCACTAAACATAGCTTAAGCTTTCAAACGAAAAAAAAATCTGAATGTGGTCTCTCACCTGAAAGATAGTGAGGATAATAATAATAATTGGCTGATTTCTGTAGCGCCGTTTTCGTGAAAGAAATATCACCTCAATGGCGCTTTACAACATAACATAACCTACAACTTAATCACTACGACTAATAACTAGTGGCGTATAAATTATAACTTATAACTATGTACTTACAGCTAAAAAATATGATTGGTGACTTAAATTTAGACTTATAACTAAAACTTTTAACTTATGACTAGTTACTTAGAATTTAGACTAAAACTTATGGCTAGTGACTTAGAATTTAGACTAACAACGGACTTATTAATATTGACTTACACCTAATACTTATAACTAGTGACTTACATCTAATATATTTATAAATATATCTAACGGTTGTTGCCCGTGCTGTCAAAACGTAGGGTAGAAAAAAAACTTCCACTCCATGCGTAAACTAAAGCAAACCCTTCCATTAGAGCAAGTGTCAAACCGATAAAAATACATGGCTGTCTTTCTGAAATTAGTAGAATAATATATTTTTTTTTACGTTCTCAAAAACGTTTCTTAAAATAAAACTTACTGTCGGGACGTGTTTTCGAATGTCATAAAAATGTATCTTTTACGCCATGTTTATTAGTTTCCAATAACATAAATAAGCATACATAGAAAACAACCCTTGCGATACTTTGTTTGTATAAACGCAAAAGCTAAAAATATTCAAAGAAATGAAAAAATAACTTTGTATAAAACCACGGATATTATTTTAATTCTTATTACCGCTTTCGCTTAGCATTATCAGGGTACAAAATTAAACTAAATAAAAAAAAAATACAAAGTGTTCCGTGATATATATATATACAGAGGGAGTAAAATAAATAAAATAAAATAACAGAGCAATGAGAAAACAATAGAATAACATTAAAATTATAACAAATGAAAATAATATTATTATTAAAAAATATTTCCTATTGTCTTCCACTCATCCTTACGGAGGGTGAAATTTAATATAAAGTTATTTAACTAAGTATATTTTAATCTTACCTATAAATCTACGTCGCGAAGAAAATGATAAAATTGTAAAATGATTCAATTTGAGAGTAAATTTCATTAACTTTTCAGTTGTTTTATGTACCACCATTTTAGAATTGATTGATATTTCATTCACGATCGATCACAAATAACAGGTCTACCTAATAATTTATCACAAGCTATCAACAGTACCGTTCTTCCCATTACCCAGAATAATGGCGTGTTTGATGTTTGAGACTTCTTGATTAATTATCCGATAGATATCCGATTTATTCGGTACCGGATTTACCATTAAAAGGCCCTGAGAAAAATCATTTTGAGGGAAAAAAGTCACCTTTTACTCAAAATGCTTCCTCAAAATATTCATCACGCAAAACAAATTTCTACCAATTATTTCGAGGGTTCGGACCCCCCATAAATTTAGGAGCGCTCGGCTACGGCACCTTTACCGCTATGGTAATTCCGGACCTGCTTCTAAAAGGAATAGTAGAAGCTTAGAGTAACATATTGCTACTCTAGAGCCTGTGAAGTTTTTCATGGCCATTACCAATGCTTTTTTCTAGAGAGGTTAGTTCCGTAACACTGGTTTGGCGGACCCCCGGCATGGTTACTAGAGCCCTTTATTTTTTGGCAGGTATTGGGCTTAAAAGCTGCAAAAAATGTGCAGGGCTGGCCCGTGAGTTTGTCAACCCGGGCGACTACGCCGGGCGCTGAGATTTAGGGGGCGCAAAAAATATTCAAAGTTGTGTGAACACCGCACAAAAGTACTAACTGCTTCCAACCGTCTGGAGCCAGTGGGACAATGGCATACCCAATTGGGGTATGTTGTGAGGTTGAAGGTAGTGAGGAGGGGATGGAGATAAGAAAGGTTGGGAAGTACTTGGCTATTCAGATCTGGTCACCAAACACCCCTAAAGCCATTTTAAGCAACGTTCGATTCTGAATGATGGTCTTTCACCTGGGCGATACTACCTTCGACTCTGGAACGTGCCGCAAATATACTACATATTGTTTTGAATAAGTTGAATTTGAAATAACACATGTCAAATTTTAAAAAAAATTGAGCACGCCGGGAATTAAGCCTGCGATCTTTGGATTCGTTGTCGAGGAACTTAACCACTCAACCACGAAAACTATTAAATATAACAAGAGTTACGTAATCTACACGCATTAAAAGACAGTAGCTTTAAATAAATAAGGTTGTGTGTAAACTAGCGTTGTGACAGTTTTGAAAGAACTGTTTCAAAGAAGTACTTCTTTTGACAGCAGTCCCAACTTCATTCATTTTTCATTGAACAAATACTTCAATTGAAGTTGGTTAAGTTGGTACTTCCGCTTGAACGATCTATGGCATCTACTTCGAACTTCAATTTTTCATTCGTTCGAAAGACTGAAATATTGCATCATCCACAGTTCAATTGTTCATTCCCTTCTTCCTTCGATTTTAGTTCGAAGAATGAATGAAGCAATGAAGTATCTTTTTAGTTATCCGTTCCCTCGCACGTACCCGTGACAGTTGCTTATGATTTCTGTGCTTGTTTTGTCTATAGGACTATATAATCTCCACCTAAAATTATGGATGGCCGTTCAACGAGAAAAAAAAGTGAAATATGGGCTTATTTTAAGGAAGTTGGGGTTTACCAGGCCAAATGCAATTATGTTTAAAAATATTTTTTTGTTTCTAGAAGAACTGCCCTGATCAGAAATAATTGTGGTTACTATTATTTTCCATTTTATCCAAAAACCTTTTTTATCTTTGTTTAAAAATTATTGTTGTTCTCTGTAAGTTTTTTTAAAATTATTAACATAGTAAAAAGTGCGGAATTAAAAAATAAAAACCGTTTTATATCTTTGCTTAAAAATTATTGTTGTTCTCTTTGTGTCCTGTCGGTTGGGAGAGCTGCCCCGAGTAAAACTATTAAGAAACAAACCCCCCCCCTCTCCCCCCGCGGAATGCTGTGATTAATATGTTACTTCAATTGAAGGGTTCATCGTGAAGGGTCCATTTTGAAGAAGTATCAATTCGTGAAGCATTCACAAATCTGTGAAGCTTTTCCCATCGCTAGTGTAAACCGCTCTGATTTTTTATGCAAACAGCGTCATACTTTTAAATTATTGATCTACAAGCAGTAAATATTTTGAATAAATTGTAAGCCCGTATAAATTAGGATTAAAAAAGCCCACATTTAAAAGGTTTAATCTGTCAAACAGCGTAAGAATATAAATATTTTAATAAACACCGGCCACCTATAAAAAAGAAACACTGCCATCTATTAATATTGTCGCGAATTAGCATCTAAAAACATGTTGGTAGGTATTGCCACTTGTGATCGTTTAATAAAAGTAAACTACAAAAATCAGGTGTGCATCTTAACCCCATCATAGTTAGTGAAAAGATTCTACGAAATATTTTTTAATTAGAGATAGAAATAACCAAATAATGTAAGTATATGGAAAAGAGAATGCCCAATTACAAGAGCATATTTTTAGTCAACCATACAGTATGTTCGAATAGTAATAACAACTTAACATTGAATGAATTGTTGTACTACACAGTTCGGTTCAGTTTTTCATAAACTAAGGTAATATCCATCAACACAATACTTTTGGGTTTTCCAAATCACAAAATAACTTATGCAATAAGACACGTTTTGTACATTGTTGCTTAAAAGTGGTTTTCATGTTTTCAAACAAAAGCAAAAAATAACACAATCTGCCAATAAAATATTTTTACGTCATAAAATAAAACGGATTGATAAAAACTATAGAAATATGGTTTTAAGTAATGTTGACACTAGAACAAATAATATATATTTTTTATGTAACAAAATAATTATCTTAACAGAATATCTATTTTATATTTGAAAATAATAATATTTATAACAATTCATATATGAAAAAAAACTCTAAGCAAATTATTTATAAAAAGAGAAATAAACATAACAATATAATGATTTTCATCCACGATAAAGTCAACAAACAGAAACATTTGTGCCATTTAGGGCCAATGTCTAAGTCAGCTGGTAACATCTATTGGCCCTAGACAACACTTTACTGTAGCTTTCACTGTCATAACACGCCCTCTCTTAGTAAAAGATAAATATTCTTCAGTTTGCATTTTTCCTTTCCCGATGTGGGGCGATTTGCATAGCGTACTTGCTGCTCGTGTTTTTTCTTTACAACCGGTAAAAGTTAACACAATGTTTCTGTTTCCATGCTCTTCAGTGTGAATGATTAACAGACAACAGTTTTTTCATAAAGAATTGTGTTGTGAATCATTTAGGCGGGGGTCGCGATCTGTAAAATAAGCCACGTAAATGAAAAATCTTTGATAAACAATAAATTTAATTTTTTTTAAATGCTATTCTTTTGTTTTCTTACTGTTCTCTTATTTTATTTCATAGTGTGTTCTCCATATGTGTATGTATGAGTATATATAACCACACACTATGTAATTTTTGTTCAGTTTAATTTTGTACCTTAATGATGCTTAGGTTAAGCGAAACCGATCGGTCATAAAAATTAAAATAAAATCTGTGGTCTTGTACAAAATTATTTTTTCATTTCTGTAAACGAATTTTATTAGAATTAAGTGTTAAAGACACGTACTTCCTAAATTAACTAACTAACTAACCATCATGCCGTTTCTCCGCAGGGGTAGGCAGAGAGGATCATATAACACACTCCTTGCTTCATTCACATTCATACATACTCTTCTGTTATTCTGACTCTTAACATGACCCGATTCAAGTATTTGAGTAAACCGATAAGTAAATATAAGTTAATTGATACATTGATGCGAAGCTTGAGTTTGTTTTTCGCTTAAAAGGTTATCTATACGTAGATCGACATTCGAAACACACACAAATAAATTATTTTCAAGTGATGGCTCGGAATTCTGATTCGCCTATACATGCTCATGGCTGTGACCAACGCAACTCTTGCAATATCGGATTAAACGTCACATTTTTACTGGTCACGCGTCACCACCGAGTGAAAAATCACACAAAAAAAAAAGTCATACGAAAATACACAATTTTTTAAGCGTTTATTTATTTCCGTGGCCCCTGGTGACCCCTACAGCCCAACTGTTACACAAAGGTGTCGGCCACCGGTGACCTCCCACGGCGTTCAATGTGTTAAGTACAAATTTCTATAAACTTAATTTATAAACTAAACTATTACGGTTTATGGGCGGGTCTGACACAACCCACATATGTTCAATACATTATATCTACTTACCTACTTGTAAATGTCATATTTTGATAGTAAGGCATTTCCATAATATTTTTTTAATAAGTAATATTGACTAGAAAAATACTGCATTTGTTTATTAACATTCTAATAATTTATCAATGCTACAATAATACATAGTAATCATTTATTATGTTGTTACAAAATAATATCACAAGCAATTATAAGTACATTCTTACAAATATATAGATACACCAATTCATTGTTTTGAAGGTTTATTTTGTAGAACTCTATTTTAATTTTAAAATGATTTATTTTTATAATAATAATAATTTTAATTGAAAATACGGTTTTCAAAATTAAAATGTTCTGCTAAATAATTATTTTTACATGTCACAACTGTTTCGCCTTCCGAAGGCATTGTCAAACTGTTTAAAACCTGTGATGTATGCCTTAATATCTGCTTTCTTGTTTTATTTTGAGATTAAAAATCTAGTACATATGAATATTGTTGACTCAAAAACAAAAGGGCAATTGCACAACTTTGTGTTGAAAAACACTCGCAAAAAGGAAGACAATATTAACATACCTTCAAACATTATGCGATATATTGGATAAAAGCGAGAATTTCGTATTAAATTGTTTCTTACGTATATATCCTATTATTGTACATAAAGTTGTCTCTATGTTTTAATTGACATTTATAACTTGTAATGAAAAAAAATTAATTACTAAAACATTTTAGGGAAACAATATTGAAAACACACGTCCAATGTTAAACCTTAAGATTTACATTGTCTTACAAAGTGAAAGTATGTATGTATATATTTGTGCAATCTTGAAGCAGAATCTGATTCGTGAAATATTGTTATTGGTCTAAATACAATAAAAACTAGCATATTAACAAAAATCAGGCAGTTAAACTTTCGACAAAAGAAAAACAGATTATATTTTTACTAATATTATGCAAAAAAACACCACCATATTATATTTTACTAATGGCGTGTAGTGACTTCAATTCCAATATTGTGATTTTCAAGATTAATCTTATTGGTATATAAAATACAATATATAATATTTTACTCAAACTACCTACCACATCCTGCATTGATAAAACTAAAAAAATAGCCTCTTGCCTAGAAAACAAGCAACTTCAATTCATATAATACAAAAACCCTTAAATGAAAAAAAATAAATTATAATACGTTTCAACAATTTTTCTATTATTTTAACACTTTGGTGATTTCATTGTATATGGTATTATTTAATGTGTCTAGGAAGGTATATTGGTTTCTGCAGAACTGTCTCCGGCGTCATTGTTTTCAAAAGCAGTCCTCTTCTTGGTCAGCTCTCCGAGGAGTCCAGTTATCATTGGGTGGCTGAACTTTCCCTGTGTAGCTTTGAAGAACTCCTCCAGAGAATGGGGAGCCTTCTCCTGCTTCTCGTATTCAAAAGCTTGCAGCACCATGTCAAATCGATCCAATTCCTTGACAAATTTCGCCTCTGGACTGGACTGATTTTCATATTCCTGAAAAAAATATCCATAAAATTAGTTTTATTCACACGGCAGGAATGTTAATCGTTTTGATACCCAAGAGTATTATTTATGTACTTAGTGTGCAAATATATTTCGACTTGTTCCATCAATAGATACTGAGCATATTATATTTTCGTAGGTAACAGACATCTATGAAATGGGGCTCTTCTTCTACCCTACTTCCTCCAGTCTAACATCTTCCAAATGGGAATGCCAGTAACAATGGCTATAGCTGCTTGCACATAATAAAAAATAGCCCTGGAGTGAAAAATAATATCATTAGTCCAATATTATTAGTCTGTTGAACATAGAGATATTTCGAGGGCCCCTAATACAGAAATAAAGACTGTTTTTACATAGCGTTTTCAGTTTTCTATTTAAGCTCTAATAATTTTTTATTTCCATTCAAAAACATGCGGCCTGTGAGGAACATATAACATTTAAAGGTCGCGGCATCGAAACGGTTAAAAGACTTGCAATCTCTGACTTCTGTTGGTAAGAGTATTTTTAAAGTATTTATCATTAAGTAAGTAATATCACTGTCATAATAATCGTCATTTTCATTTATACACACAAATATAACAAATTTTGGGCAGCTGATTTAGAAATTTGTTACCTTGTACAGTTCGTACAGCAGATTTCCCGAGGGTCCGGTCAGCTCAGCAATGTCCTTCATAGCTTCATCTTCCCGACGGTGCTTCTCATCGGGTGCCACGCCACAGTGAGGAGTTAAATCTCCAACAATACACTCCGCGAGGTCATGCACCATTGCTGGAAATTAAAATAAAACAACCATATTTAAATTCAAGAACTCAACTCAAAAGATAGCAGTTCAGTCAGTAAGGCGATGACCCTTTAGACGTTATTCTGGGTGCCCATGTTAAAAAGGAATAACGTATCTGGAATATCTTAGTTATTAGTAGCCTTATAAAAAATAAATTATCAAGCCTTCAACGTTCACATCAGAAATTAGGAGAATTTTGAGAATTAAACATTTGTGTTCATAATAATTTTGCAGAATGCATGGGCCCTGGTATTTCATTATTTAAAAGTGCAGAACTAATTTATCATTGTTGATTGGCCTCTCAGAAGTATGAATGTACTGTTGAATGTCCTTGCTGTTAGATCGAGATATTTCACCAGAACAATGCTAAATTTGTGTGCGGGTAATGTGTATTATCAAAAACATGACCTTATAACAACTTGACTTATGTTTCATGGGGAAGTTGTTTGATGTTGAAAGACTTATAAAGACTTACGTACAAATCAATGCTTACCAATAATAGCAAAATTGAAATGAAAATTCTAGGATTTATAATAAAATAAATATCATCATTTTATAATCTTACAATGAGTCAACAAAAAAGTGTAACTATTTTTCCACCTGAAAGTAAATTACTACTACTTATCAATAACTTTACTTTTTAGTAAGATGACTCATATTGTGAAGCAATTAATATTAATTAAATACTTTCTGTGTCTATCACTATTATTTTTAGAATTACTATTCACAAGCAGAGAATAATTCAACTTGCCAAAATAAATCATTGTTGCTGTGGAAATATCCGTTAAGTGACCTACTATTGAAAACGCCACTTTGTATAATTGTAGATAAATCTGCACCATTTCTTGGTAATTTTTGATATGCGATAGAAGCAACTGTCTTTGAACGGCAAACAGATACCACACTGTATAATATGAGTTGCAACGATTTATAATATTTGTATTACTGACACAACAATGAATGAGAATAAATATTAGTGCAAACCTACACACATAATCTACATTATTTTTGCATTTCCTGTTAGGAATTGATTCCTGTGACCACCAGTCAGAAGTCAAGTGGATAACTTCTGGGGTGAGGGGTTGTCAAAAACACATTAAAAAGTAGAATTAAAAGAATTCATAATTCCAAGAACAGACAATGAAGATATACTAACCAATTTCTAAGCATTTCAGTCTGTCCAGTTCTTGTGATCCATTCAGTAAGAAAGTCATCATTCCCATTCTGTACATGTGTCCAGCGATTGATTCACAATCCGGAATACCGCATATAACCCAACCAGTCCTCTTGACATGCTGAAATAATCAACAGCATTAAAAGAATTTAACAAACATAATAATGATACCATATCCAGTCATCTTTTCGATGGAAACATACCTTCAAACGTCCAACCAACTCTAGAAAATCCATCAGCTTGGAGAAATCGAAGTCAGCCATATTTGATCAATTATATGAAATGTGAAATTATACAAATTTAAAGGTACTTGATAATATGACACCTTTAGAGAAGAAAATGGTTTTATTGGAAGGAAAATTTCACTCGATCTCGCACCCTTTCCCAAACTTTGACACCTCGGAAAAAAATTGACTTAAGAGAAAGGATGTTTGTAGATTATTCAAAACTGAATAATTATTTTTTTATGAATGTTCCGCTGTTTAATTGAATATCTAAAGATACAGTTTTGATATTTCTCAGAATATAATAATGAGTCCAACACAAATTAACCGTTCCACAGTTCTAAGCAAGTTACAATGTGTCAAACCCGCGCACAGGTTGACAACTGAGCAGCGAGTCAGAGACAGTTCAGTGTTACCTCACTGTTGCCATGCGACGAAAATGAATGTCGGTAGATAAGAGTATTAAAAAATTGGTACCTTGGCAAAAACAACCGGTAAGTCGCCAAATATAACTGGAACCGGTTTTAAGAGGATTTTATAAATTTCGGTAGACTTTTGAGGAATATCGGTAGATCGGCAGATTTTTTCTGAAATCTGTAGATCTACCGAAATTTCAATAGATAGAGCATCACTGGTCAAAAATGGCCAGGTCGTTATTTCGACCTCGGTCACTTTGTGCCGATGACTTTGTTGTCACTGGAACCGTCAAATTTTTCAGAGTAGCAGTTTATTTTTTAAACTGTTCCTTTTAGAATTTGAAATCAAAATATCTCGAGGAACCTGCCATTAAACATAATATTGCTTAACCTCTAGGAAAAATATTTACCATTATTGTTGTTTGTGCTTATTATATTGTAATGAATAAATGATTGCTTTCAAATATTAATAACTTTCCTACCTATTTGAAAATGCAGTACTACTTACCCAAATACAAAATATTTGCGTTGTGTCAAAGTTTGTCGCTATTAAAATTAATCTATATTTATTAGTTAAACTAAAATTTATTGGAGAGATATCAAAATATGCTGGTGATAATGTACCTTAAACGTCTTTGCTACCAGATTAAAAAAAAGATTACTGAGAGTTTATCTTTATTATATAAAAGATAAAATAAATATAATTTTTGAAAGCGTTATTAAAAAAGTCGACTTATGAAACATGCGAAATTTATTTCAACAGATAACAAAATATGAATATTTTGCGCTTACTACTGCCATCTATTGACATACATGAAAATGAAATAGGTGTAATAAAGTAGATTAACGCTACAAAGCGTGCAAAATGTACTTTACAGGTTCTTCGATAGATGCTTAAAACAAGTACCGCTTGACATACTTAGCTTTGCAGTCGTTTGTGTCGCTGGCGTAAACTTAGTGAATATTTTATTTTTATTTTTATATGAATACAGCACAAGAGTCTCAACTGCTCCCAACCGTCTAGAGCCAGTGAGACTATGGCTTCCCCAAATAGGGTATGTTGTGAGGCTGAAGGTAGTGGGGAGGGGAAGGAGATTTGGAAGAGGAAGGTTGGGATATACCTGGCAATTCAGATCTGGTTACCAAACACGGCCAAAGCCATTTCAAGCAACTTTTCGATTCTGAATGGTGGTCTTTCACCAGGGCGATACGAATATCTACCACTCTGGAACGTGCCGCAAATATACACTTTATTATTTTCATATGAATTAAATGTGTTATGAGATATATTAATTAAATAAAAGTTATTGGCCCACGCCGGGTTTGAACCCGCGACCTTTGGATTCGTAGTCGAGCGTCTTACCACTCGACCATGGAGGCCGTCAAAAATGTGTAGATTTAAAAAAAAGTTCGTTCGTTAGTTCTTCCTTTGGTTATTTTTTCAATTGAATGTTCTTGTTACTTAAAATATTGATAAAAATAAGTGATGACTTGAAGTAGACATTAATCGTCAAACAATAATACTATCCAGGCCCGATTCAATGCCTCCGCAATTGAGGTAGACTGCTCCGGGCGGCGCGTTACTGAGGCACCGTAATTTGATATTTGTCCTTTCTTCCCACTAAGGTGTTCGCCTGATTTAGCGTCAATTCACACGTCCCGAGCACATAAATTAAATCGGTTGAACATAAACACATACATTTATTTAAAATTTATCGCGCTATATTGGAATCTAACGATGCGTATGCCACTACGCTTTGGAAGCCACAAACGAAAGGCGGCGGTACTAGTGAGCGCCTCAGCGCAAATACGCATAGATCAGTAGGGTAATATCACACAGTTTGAAACTCTCTACACATACAAAAAAGCGAAGATATTTTTTAAATTTTTTTTTTCAACTTAAGGGTTGAATAAACCCAAAAATACACACTTTTTGATTTTATAGGACAAGCAAAACTACAAATTATTTATCTGTCAATTCTATACGGGTAGTTAGGAAAATGTCTAAGGTTTTCAGTGAATACGATTCTTAAACAGTAATCATTTAAATTCTATATGAAATGCATACTGGAATTTTAAGTAAATCGTTCAAAAATGCTTTTGCTGGTTTTAAAACTGCACCTTTCACTGATATTTCAGTATGTTTCTCATAGAATTTAAAGGATTACAATTAACAAATTGTTTTCACTGGAAACATCTGTCATTTTTCTAACTACCCATGGAAAATTTGCAAATAAATCATTATTTGTAGTATCACTTCTATTAGAATCCCACAAAGTGACGTTTAGCATCATTCTTGGGTGCTGACCCGGAACAAGTTTTTTTTAAATTAAAAAGTAATAAACATTTTGAAAACGTATTCAAAAGGCGCCAAATCCAACCTGCTCCAGGCGCCATTTGGTTCAGGGTCGGTACTTTTTTGCTGCCACGAATAAAGTTACTAAGCTCTCCATTTTCTTTGTTGGTTTAGTGGGGTGGCGGGATGGGGTTTATCAAGTTTTACGTTCCTAGACGACGCAGATTCCCCCTCCAGATCTAGCTGAGATATTATCATCCCCCGAGAAAATCCCTCTTCATTTTATTATCTCACTATCTCATGGAAGATAATAATATGATTACGGCGGGTGCATTTGGAGTTTTCAATTTTCGAGATTTTAGTACAAATTTTTTTCTTACCGCTGACAATAAATCACAAAATACGAAGACTTTTCAGAAGGGTGATATTTTGTATGCATCCTTTGATGTTATATTTGGGCGCTTTTGCGAATGTTTCTACATTCGGGTTTTTGCTGCTGTCCCATCACCGTAAAATCTTATATTTTCGAAATGTTTTTTATCAATTATCATTATTTTTATCTTTTTGAGATTTAATTATTTTCATCTTTTTAAAAATAAATTTATGTATTCTTAAAAAAATATTATTTGATTGTATTATTATTTATATTTTTTCAGTTTAATTTTGTACCCTGATGATGCTTAGGCTAAAGCAAAACCGGTCGGTCATAAAAAAGAAAATCTGTGGTCTCATACAAAGTAATTATTTCATTTTCATTAATTATTTTTACTATCGACAGTTTATCTTATGTTCAATGCTTTAAAGCTAAATTTAAAAAAAAATTAAATAAAACCTTTAAAAATATTAAAATTGTGCTTTGCCATCCCTAAAACCCAGATACGAACAAAATTTTATTTCTGTAGGTTAAGTGCCTATGACTTTTTTCGTGATGCATGATTAGTCCTTTCACCAGTAAGCAGGTATATTACAAATTGTAATCACTAAACGTTTCAACAATTAAAATTTCAGCGGCCATCTTGAATTGCTAGAGTTCTATACAGATTTGTTCCAAAATCGAAACAAGACAGTCAAAAGGAGAGCTGAACACTAACCTAAAGTCAAAATGAATAGTTTTGCGGCCATTTTGAATTTACAGAGTTCTGCAACGATGTAAAAAAAAACAGAGCCAGAGAGCTTAGGGGGGTGCTGAACTTGAATCTAAACGCGAAATTTAATATTTAAGACCGCCATCTTGAATTTCTAGGATTCTGCATCTAGGAAGTTTCAAATTAATGTGATCACAATCAGTTGTAGGGGGTATAGGAGAATATCTCAAATACCTACCTTAGACAAATGAAATAGACAATATTCTTTATTATAAAAAAGAGGGTTTTTTCTTGCCTTAACCAATAATTTGTTAATATATATTTTTATGCGCGAATATTTTTAAATTTTCCAAAATTATTAGGAAAATACGTTTGCAATAACCATGTGTGAACATATTTTTAATATTTTACATTAGAACACACAGATGATGTGATCTTACTTAAGATGAATAAATAAATAAATTCCAGAACCATGGTGGATTATTCATATCATATATTATTTGGAAGTCAGAAGGGTGGAAGGAATACTTATACTATAGCAGCAGTGGCCAGGGCTGGTTCCATTACCCTCGAACCCCAGCAGAACAAAGGGGGTTGCTTCGGAGTAAAGCCTGATGGACTTGGGTGACCACTCAACAATTTTACTATACATATTGTATTATTTCGCGAGGGTGCGGATTATTTCACCCGGAAGGATTTTCTTCTTTGATACGGAAAAGCGAACGGTAGGTACACAGCGGTGTAAGTCACGCCATACGAGTAAAATAAAATAATTGTGTGTAGCTTATTTCTCATATCATGGGATCGTTTGTACTTTGTATATTCAATAATGTTCACACAATGATTATGATTATTTATAATTTACATCGATTTCCCATGTTTTTACTATATTTTAATGGTTCATATTAAAAATTAAATTCTCTTAAGCCTAGAGTAGCCTAGTTAAGAGTAGACTTTTGAAAATAATTGAATTTTTTAATAATTTTCTGCTCATGGGAAAGTTAAGAAGCTGTTGGTTTATTTACCCAATGCCAGTGGGAGCCTAACACCTTGATCTGTTAATTGTTGAGTGACGAATTATCTTAAGGGTCAAAATACACTTTTTGGCTTTCTAGTACAAGCTAAACTACAAATTATTTATCTGTTAATTAATGTGTAGTTAGAAAAATGTCTAAGGATTCCAGTGAATATAATTCTTAAAGTGTAAGCTTAAAAATTGTTTATGGAATGTATGCTGGAATATTAGGTAAAACGTTCAAAATTGCCTTTTCTGGTTTTCAAACTGCACTTTTTACTGGCATTTGAATGTATTTTTCATAGAATTCAAAGGGTTACTGTTAAAACATTGTATTCACTGGATACCTCGGACATTTTTAAAACTACACATAGGAAATTTGTAATTAAATCCTATGTAATATTGGTTGTATAAGAATACTACAAAGTAACGTTTAGCGTAATTTTTGAGTGCTGACCCTTAATGCGAGTAAAGATCCACGATTTAATAAGGGAACTATACTTTTCTTTAAATCTATGTGACACATTAAGTACAATGAAAACACAAAATAAAATAATGTAAGCACTTCATTCTGACGCTAATAGAAACAATCTTCTTATAAACGTTTCTGCCTAGCATTTCAGCGTGGAAGATACTCTCAGTATCGCCTTGGTGAAAGACTACCATTCAGAATCGAAACGTTTCTTGAAATAGTTTTAGCCATATTTGGTGACCAGATCTTAATGGCCAGGTACTTCACAACCTTTTTTTCCTCCTCTCCATCTCCTTCTCCTCCCCATTACCTTCAGCTTCACAACTTACTCCCATTGGGGATGCCATAGTGTCACTGGCTCCAGACGGTTGGAAGCAGTTGGGACTCTTGTGCGGTATTCCCTATAAAAAACGCGCACTTGTATCTGTCTGAAGAAAGTGGGACTCTCAAACCGGCTGACTTTGTATTGCATACAAAGGGTTCGTGCGGTATTGAAAGTATTTTGTTATCATTATTATGTTGTCAAGTGTTTTTACATTTACCCACAAATCATTGTACCTATTTTGTAGGTTTTATAGAACTTAACAATCGACAGTTCAACACCCAGACTGATAATGTTCCCGATATATACAATAACTTCATTTTAATTGTCTCACTATCTTTACACGTTTACAGCATTATTGATATTTTGTTATTTCAGTTATAAAGTTAGTGAATAAATACAAATTACTATGTGCAATTAACAAAGGTGCATGAGGGTAACGATAGGAATTTCACAAAGTAAATAAAACGGACATGGTTTTCACGTCTATACAGTATGGAGTGCATAGAAACTTGAGTGCTATTATATTTCTGCATACTTTTTAAGAGTGGTACATTGAATTTATCAATCTTGATTCTCGAACACTTGTTTGCCGGTTTTAGGAATTTTACAAAATAATGACTTTGGCAAATTGGTAAACAGATTGGACTACATAGTAGATACATTTTATACTGGGACTGTTTTTTGTAGAGAATTGAATTCAAATTCAGAGCTACGGCTCAGAGTACAGTAGACTCAGACAGATCGTATATTAAAGATGCTGCAGTTTTTTTAAGGAAGATCACGAGAAGAGGAGTCTAACAAGACACACTCAGATACAACTGAGTCCGTGCGATTTTTTTTATGATTGAGTTTGAAGTCAGTTTAGTAAAGCAATCACTATATTGTCGCTGGAAAGGAAAAATGGCTTAAGCGATACTATGGTCAAAAATGAGTAAAATATGCATTTTTGATCAGTTTTTGTTCTTCGTCGAATGCTCTGAATGCTCTCGAATACTTTTTTTAGCTTTTTGTCGCTTGGGGTAACTCAGTAAGAGCATTGAGTTACCTAAGTTAACATTTTTTAAAAATCCAACCAGGTATTACATAGGTGAGACTTACGAATTTTATTGTAAAAAATAAATAAAACATCTCTGGTGTAAACTTCCAAAAATGGTGCTTCAGCTCTTTTGCCTTTCCGGGGACAACATTATCATGTAAGTATTAACAAAATATTGTTTTATAATCGTGAATAATAATAAATATACACATCAAGAACAAATTTAAAATCATTGTGTTGTTCAAGATGTAAATAATTGATTATAAGCAATCATGTACGTATATCTACGTAGCTGTCGATAAAAATAGCACAAATATAGGTATTCGTTTATCTTTCTTTCACAACAGCGGTGAACGAACTTATTGGCATACCAGTTATTATTTAGTCTCGACCTCCGCCAACTTAAAGAAAAAAAAAAGATCACATCTCACAAACTCGTCTTGACAGCTTGCTTGCGAAAGTTTTACGATGTCAAGCAAAGTGATAGATATACAAAGAAAATAACTTGTAAAACCTGTCTAAATCTATTTAATTTGAATAGTTATAGAAACAATACATATTTTTTTAATCACCGAAAAAAAAAAATAATCACCCCCTTCACTCGTAAAAATATATGTTGATATCTTATAATAATAATAATAATAATAAAGTTTTATTCCGGGAGGTATGCAGGAGTAGTGCAATGCAATATCTTTCATAATTAATATGAATAAATTGTAATAATAATAGTAACAAAATAAAAAATGAACAGAAATTCATAAGAAATAAATAAATAATAAAATAAAAAATATAAAAATAAAATAATAATAATGATGATAAAAAAAAAATTAAAGAATATAAGTAAGAAAATATTAATGGAGTATATTAGGCCTCATTTATGCAAAACGCAATCAAGAGGGAGTCCATCCTGGCAGCGTTAAGATTGATGGGGCCAATAATTTACTCCAATGCGCTTCTATGCTTGAGTTCGGGATCTGACGGGATTCCATGATGAGGTTATTTCTGGAGTTGTTAATCCTTTCCCGCATTCCTGCGACCCTGGTTCTCATAAGGGCTGCAAATCCTGGAACTTGCCCCTCGGTGAACATACCGGAGGCACTGCAGTGCCTGGGAAGACTGAACATCATGCGGTAGGCGTTGTTGTACTGGACCCGAAGCCTTTCCATGCTACTCTTCTTAAAATTGGTCCAGAGCTCGCACGTGTATAGGGTAGTACAGAACACAAGTTATAGAACATTAACAAGTGTAAATATGTGCTGAATTAGATACAAAAATATATTCCAATAAAATACGTACGTAAACCAATTGAATACTTTGAAGAAACACAAGACTGCTGATAAACTGATAAAACTATAAACATTCCGCTGGTCATTTCAGATTTAATGCGATATACAGTAGATGTTGGTCAGATAACTATGATTGGCGCTAGATCATTTTCGTGAATTCATTTTAAGATGTGCCTTCTACGTCTTCTGTTCGACTAAATCTCAAATAAAGCAAGAATAAGGCAACATTCAAACATTATATCAAAAACTTATTAGAAATTTTAACTCCTGAAACTCGAATTAATTTTTCTGGTGATTTTTAAGTGAGTTTATTTTCTTACAGTTATGAACAACTGTTTTTTATAGTTATGTTAGATTCAAAATTAATAATGTCATCAAATAATGTAGGCGTATTTAATAAGTTTAAGAAAAAGAAGCTTGGATGGTTTGGACATGTAGAACGGATGAACAAAGAAAGGAGTGTAAGGAAAAAAGGAGTGAAAGTGAATGGTAAAATAAATCGGGGTTGCCCGAGGAAGGTACAATCAAGTGAATCAAAACTTGAGTCGTGTCGTGTCAAGAGTCAGAATAACAGAAGAGTATGTATGGGACAATTTATAAATGCGAATGAAACAAGGAGTGCGTGCCAAGACAGAGTTGTATGGCGGTTAATCCTCTCTGTCTACCGTTAAGGGGAAACTGCGTAATTGTTAGTTACTTAGTTAGTTAGGATCAAAGATATTGATTAAAATATGGTATAGGTTGATGTTTAGAGATTGCTCACAATCTTATGACATTCTTTATTAAATTCTATGAACCTGGCATCCCGATTAAAAACTTTATTACATATTCGTGAAAAGCATTTACTTCGTGGCTTGCCATATTTATAAATAAAACAGATAAACTTTGACAAGACCACTTTTATTTTCAATGTTTTGTCGACCGGAAGCATCTTTCCATCTTCAGGACAATATAAAAGATGGAAGGGTGCTTCCGAAACCGGTCGACAAAATATTGGAAATAAAAGTGGTTTTAAAAGAAGTTTATCTGTTTTATTTAAAAGCTTAATTTTTTACTTTCAATTTAAATTTCCGCTCGCTCAGTAGCATTTTGTCAAGGGGTGTGGTTATGGGAATCCCGTCTTAAATAACTATGTGAAAAGTCTCATCAACAAAGAAAGGGTTTCATTGATTAACACTGTCAGTTTAAAAAGGGATTTACAGCCTAGTAAAAGTGCGACGGATTTACAGCAAGAACAACAAAACATTTTCTTACAAAATATTTACAGTTTGATAATGCCCTCAGAAGGCGAAACAGCTGTCACGCGTAAAAATAATTACATCGCAGACCTTTTAACTAAAAACTGTTTTTTAAAAATTAAAATAATAATAATTATTGTTTAAATAAAAGTAAAAACCCGAAAAATTAAAATGGAGTTCTACAAAATAAACTTTAAAACCATAAATAAAATATTTACTGTTTCAGTTTATATCTGGCCCTGTGAAGGCACGGTTGTGCCGAAAGCAGTGGGCGTGTTCGAAGAAAGAAAATGATGCATAAATGTTTATTTATTATGTCGAAACATTTGCAGAGTGTTTAACATGATTAGATATATAAAAATAGTATTGGGATGTTCTCGTACGTCAGTGTTAACTATCCAGTTTAAAATGTTCACAGCATGCATCATGTACAGTTATTATTTATCACTAGGTGAAGAAGCTATGTATGAAAAAAAGGTAAATATACGAGAAAGAGAAAGAAAAGAAAAATATAACAAATCACACTTAAAAAAAAAAAAAAAAACTACACTATTTGCAAGGTGTGTTAGTTTAAAGCTAATGTGTTTTTTAAACATCCAAGGCTGTTTTTATACATATTTCAAAGATGCAGACGATTTCAACTTTGCTGTTGGAACGAAACGACTGCAAAGTCAAGATAGTCAAGCAGTATGGTGTTTTTTTATAATGCTTAAGTACAATGGTTACCAATTTTTACAATTTTTTTGTATTCAACATTAGAACTATAAATATTATAGTAACTCAGTAATAACCTACATAATCTTTTTTATTTTCTGTGTATTTTATAATTTCATATTCTTTGAAGAATGTTAATGTTACATTTTCGTAAAAAGCAATCACTTTGTGGTTTGACATATTTAAATAAATTTAAAAAAAAACTTAGTATAAGACCACGGAAATTATTTAAATTTTTGTTTTGATGTTACCTGTCTTTTTCTCTCTGTTCCTTTGTTATAATTTAAATGTTATTCTAGTGTTTTCTTATTGTTTTGTTATTTTATTTTATATTTTGTTCTCCCTCTGTATGCCTAAGCATCATCAGGGTACAGAATTTAACTTTAATTAATTGATTGATATTGTACCCTATTGAAGCTTAGGCTAAGCGAAACCAGTCGGTCATAAAAGCTAAAATAATATCCGTGGTCTTAAACAAAGTTATTTTTCATTTTTCCAATCAATGTCAATATTCTTTCAATAATCAATAAAAGTATACATACAAAATAAAACACTGTAACAGCTGCAAAAATCTTATGCAACAGAAGAAGTTGCACCAAGTTAACATTTTAAAGCTCCCATAAAGCGAATAGTTTGACATGAAAAGTTTCACCCGTCGATAGGTTGTATCTCGTTATTTTGCACTTTCTTAGTTAGAAGTTAGTTTGTTAACAGCAACAGCAAGTAGAAACTTGGCTCCACCTTTACGCTTTCAGCATCGAACGCTGTGCGCCTGAAATGACACATTAAAGCGCAGTTATTAAATTTCAGTAAATTGCATAATGCGAACAAATAAATGATGATTGCTTTCAGAAAATAGATACTTGGAGTTGTAGTTCTTTTGGAAGAAATATGTTCAGTGTTTGTAATATTGCGACTACTTCTAGAAAAATTCAGTTTATATTGCAATTTCTGTGTTTGATCGTTCATCATCAGACATATTCTATCCATCTTTGAATAAAGGCCAGCCTAAAAGTGGCTAACTACTAACTATCGTCATGCATTTTTCGCTTTCGCTAAATAAAATAAGAATCTAGAGTTTCATTTCGTCGCCATGCAAACGAAAGTGAATGGATAACACCTCTATTTTAAACTTATACAGTTGAGGAACACCGTGTTTTCTATTTAATTAGGCATCTCGTCAAGTTTGAAAAAAAGGCTGGTGTTAACTAAATAACTAATCATCACGCCGTAGGGGTAGGCAGAGAGGACGGACCGCCATACAACTCTGTCTTAGCACACACTCATCGCTTGGTTCACATTCCAGTTCTTCGTTCATACCCAGAGTGGTAGATACTTCAAGTATCGCCCTGATCTGAATATCCAGGTACTGTCTAACCTTCCCCTTCCTCATTTCCTTCCCCTTCCCACTACCTTTAGCCTCACAACATACCCCTATTGGGGACGCCATAGTCTCACTGGCTTTGGACGGTTGGGAGCAGTTGAGACTGTTGTGTGGTATTCATATAAAAAAATACAACTCTGTGTCTTGTACCATGTCTTCCTTGTGCGTCCCCGACTTCTTCTTCCATTCACTTTCGCATCATATATTCTTTTTACAAGTTCCCTAAAAGTGGGGAATTGTGATTTTTGTTTTTGATTTCTCATATTAAAAGATTAGTACACAGACAAAAAGGTTTTGATTGTAAAAAGCTTTTCCTAAACTGGGGAGTGGGGGTGCCAAACGTGTTTTGAGCCGAAGACTTTTGGTTAGAATTCACATTAAAATATTGTAAAGTTTGCCATGAAATTGGCCATATAATTATGCATCAGAAACTGTATTTTTCATGTCATCTTTATTGTACGGGTATTGTGGGACAGGTTTCAGTAATTTGGGATATTAAGCCGTGTCTTTTCATCCTTTCGTGCCGGTGTTTCATACATTTCAATGAGTCACGAGTTCAGGAACGTCAGCCGGTAAAGTAAAGCTCGCGACACGAAAGCTCAGATAACAAACGGTCAAATTATTTTCAATTACCAAGGATCGAAATGAAATGGAGGAGCGTTTGGATTTAAAAAGCGTAAATTACCTGAACACGGTACGGCACTCGGAATATAATATGATGCCAGCCATTCCGCCTTGTTAAGTCCACCCAACTATGGGATTCCCGGAGGTATAAAATATTACGTACCAGTACGTTAATTGGAAATTATGGTAATTACACCATTTTCAAAATATGCTTGAAAATGTCTAGATGTTATAGGGAATTCAGGCAGATCTCCCACTCCTTATTACACGCAAGAGAGGAATCAAGCGGGCTATTCGTCTGCTAAACTTATCCCATTTTCAGAGTAAATGAGGTCTTGATATTGTGGCAAGGTAATTTTTAGAAATTACTCGTTTCTAAGAGCGGAGGTACGCAATAGGTTGACAGTTTTAATATTACACAGAGAGTTGGTCGTAAAAACAAAATATGGTTAACACAGAACAAAAGAAAAATAGTTCATCTCTTTATCTTATTACTTTAAATGTTACCTCACAAGAGTCCCACTACTTGGAGTAAGTAGAATTTTGAATGAAAATGGGAGTTGAAGCATAAAGGGGAATACAATTTGTGAGTGTACGTGGCCATATATTTCTAGGTAAAAACGTTTCTACAACCATTTCCATAGTCATTCAAAATAAAGAAACGATTCTGAATAGTGGTTTTTCATATATAATATACTAAATATAGTATAACGTTATGTGATAATCGTCGAGTTTTGAATCTACGAAAAATAAATAATGTTTTAAAAAATTTTTCGCTCTGCCACGGTACTATTATAACTATTATTTTATTTTGAAAAATAACTTCTTGAAATCTTAAAAATAAAATAATATCATCTACGCAATAAAATTTAACAACAAAAACACGAAGCATTAAAACAAATTGTGAAATTCCACAAAAAAACATTTACAAAATTATGAAACTACCCGAAGGAATAACGTTTAACAAATGTATTATGAGACAACCTACAAAAAACCATTTCGTTTTAAGTTCATTGAATCTTGGAAGCTTATTAAAAAGTCGGTAGGTACTTATTTAAGCACAAATAATTTCCATTGATATTGAAAGACAACCAAAAACCGACGTTGAAAATTTGAGAGAAATTTATTCATATTTCCGGGAAGTTCATTATTGGCAATTTCTATCAAAGATTTCATTATAATCTTGCTTGTCTGTTGTAATTTTTGATTACTTAACGCAAGCGTTGAGAATTTGTACAATCACTCTGGAAATAAATTTTGTAATTTTTTGTAGCCACAAAAATTCTTAAATTTGATTTGAAAGAAAAAAAAAACTTACATTAAGATCTGAGCAATGTAAAACTTCAATTGGATTTATTTGAGACCTTCTCCTTTGTAAGTCTAGTAGCTACATATTTCGAGCTTTATTCCTGATTGGTAAAATTTTATCAATCAAAAATTGCCTTCTAGGTTTCGCGTTTTGAGTTGTGTTTCCAATGGAGAGAACTATCTTTGTCGTATTCATTTAAACTTAAGTTATTTTACATTAATTTAATATAGGTAAAAAGTTTTCAATCTACTTACTCAAATGAAATCAGAAACACGTGCAACTTTAATTTATACGAATGCCGTTCCGAATATAAAACATGTATCAATAAGGCACCACAATAAAAGTGTAATATTATTTCTTGATTTATCAAAACACAAAGGAAAAAAGTGATTCATTCCAGTCGAGGCACTCGTGATTTAAAAAATATATTGTTACATTCTGTATATTTATTACCCTTTTAAAAATTAATTAAATTGTAGATACAGTTGTATTCTTATAATCTTCGTCAAGACTTATTTATGAATGTTTCTTACGACATCTGTAAAATAATAAACAGTAGATATTTACACACAACAGACATTTATGAAATGATAGTCCATAATCGACTCGGAAATCTTCCGAACGAGATAATGATGATAGATACGGATGTTAAACAACCGTGCAATTATTATGCTCTCCCGTTATTTTTATCGTCGATGCTCCTTTATGGACAGATGTTCTTGTAATCTAGAGATAGATATTACCAAGCATACAACCAACTACAAACACACAATAAAATAACTAAAGTATTCCAGCGGGTCGACGATTTTAAAAGATAGTCGTATTTTATTTTTTATATGAATACCGCACAACAGTCTCAACTGCTCCCAACCGTCCAGAGCCAGTGAGACTATGGCATCCCCGAAATAGGATATGTTGTGAGGCAGAAGGTAATGGAGAGGGGAAGGAGATTGGGAAGAGGAAGGTTGGGAAGTACCTGGCTATTCAGATCTGGTCACCAAACACGGCTTAAGCCATTTCAAGCAACGTTTCGATTCTGAATAGTGGTCTTTCACCAGGGCGATACTAAGATTATCTACCACTCTGGAACGTGCCGCAAATATACTTTTTATTATTTTTATATGAATTAAACGTGTTATGACACATATTAATTAAATAAAAGTTATTGGCGCACGCCGGGTTTAAACCCGCGACCTTTGGATTCGTAGTCGAGCGTCTTACCACTCGACCATGGAGGCCGTTAAAGGCCGTATACACAGCCTCTAAAATCTATAGTGGCTAGATCAAGAAAACACTCAACTATTTCAACGACTATATAGTTGAAGCATTGTTTTTCATGAATTTAACTATAAACTATTAATAGTTGGCAGAAAATCAATAATTATTTAAACTATGAATGATTTCCACGATGGTCACGACAGTAAAACGTGAAACTCTAACCAATTGTTTATTATTAACCTCTAGGCCTTGCGTGCACAGGTGACTTTAGTCACGGCAACAGTTTCGTCACCTACTCCAAATCTATTGGAGTGTATGGAGGTCCGCGCGCGCAGCGACGTGACATTAGGGAGACTTTTAGGTTCACTGGCCGGCGACTTTTGAGTGACGAAACTGTCACCGTGTCTGTAAAGAGTACTCGTGTATGGGGGCTCGCGCACGGGTGACAAAATGTCATTCGGTGACTCATCCGCCCGTTCGAAATCCATTGCCGGAATGAAAGGATGACGGGTGACAGTCACTCACTGTGTGCATGCCCGATTGGAATACAGTGACGAAACTGTTGCCGTGACAAAAGTCACCATCATTGTACTACACGTAATATGGCAGGCAGTGTAGTGTACCATCCATTCTTTACCATAACTTTTTAAGGGTACAGAATTTGTATTCAATTTGACATAAAAAGGAGTACCTACGAGTACCTACTTAATAAGTAAGTAAGTAAATATTAGACAAAAATGAAAAGAGTTGTTTCAATTAAGTATTATAACTGTCTTAACTCGGCATTATAGAAATTACTTCTTTTATCTTTTCATTTTGTGAAACTGCTCCTTTTCAACTCTTCTGTCAATGACTGAAAGAAGACTGCCAGGAAAACATTAATATAACTGAGACGAGTGTTGAATGTTTTCTTTTTGAAAATTACACAGAAAGCTGTACCGTCTGTGCACAAACATTCTTTCCAAGTTTTTCCGGCCTGGGCATACATCATCCGCATCAAAAGAAACTAATTTAGCCGCGGAGAGGCAAAGAATTTGAATTTAGCATTCCTATGCAGGTTTGCCCGCCTTCGCTTCAGTAGAATCGTGCGCACTTAATAAACTTGTGTGCATAATATTTGTATGCACTCCGGGAGTAATGATAATGCACCACGTACCGTTGGTTCTGTATGTGCATATTAGAGAAAAACCAGCGGCAGGGGTTGAAGTATCACAATATATTCCAAAATTCCAAGGATTTTGAAAACGTATCCGTTCCCATTTGTAGACGCGATGCGCTTTTGTTTCAGCGGGTTGTTTTATATTCAAATTTTGGAGTATTTAAGGCTGATACTTGCTCCAGAAATATATCATTACGTTTGTCTCTTAAACCTGCCAGACTCCCAAAGACCTGCAAATTAGGAACAAAACAAAAAAAGAGAAATTCTTAATATTTGGAAGAGGAATCTACGCAAATATAAGCACTTTCCTTTTGTAACATAATTTATTTATGAGATGGTCGATAGCTCGATTGATAAGACACTTGGCTAGAAGTATTCAACAGAGCACAACGGGTACCAATTTACTTATTTTTCAATAACATTTGATGTGTTTCGACTCAGTTAAGTGAAAATGACAGAAACGTCTATTTCCCTGTTCCCAAAATTTGCTTAACTCAGGTGACTCGCCCTTATCACCCATTGATTCACCCACCTGTCCTCGGTATTCAGATAAGGCGAACAGCAAAGGTGAAGTTTAATGCACACTTAATATTAATCCATCATAAAAAACTAATTTTATCACTTTAGTCATCAACAAATTGTCAATTTTACAAATTCTATCTTGACCTTGAAATTCAATTTGCTCGTAAAAAATGCATTACGCCATTCGGATACGGTTAATCTTCTTAGTATTCTAACCTTGGAGAAACAATGTGTGGAGAGAGAACTAATTATTTTTACCCAACCGATACAAACTTGGGATAAATCACTTTCTCCGGGTTTTTACGTCGTACACCATGAGAGAGAAAGAGACAACAAATATAATACTCCGCTTCTGCGTTCTGTCACAATGATCTTGGGCTCCTGGGTCACCGCGGGACTCCGCTCACATTTTTTATTATGCCACTAAACTTGAAACAACTAAACGGTTTTTTAGGTTAAATGCTATATTTTTGTTAATAACAATACTGTGAAAAAGTGGTTTTACGAATAAACAAAAACATAATGTTGATATGTGATATGAATGGATGTATAAATACCCTAGCTTTAGTCTTAGCCACGCCCAGGTCTGCCGAGTCCTGTAAAAATCATCAAAAACTTACTACACTGCCTTGGGTAGATACCACTCTATATACTCTAAGATTCTAACAGTCTATCCCTATACGAGACGGTACTTATCTTTGACGGCCTCCGTGGTTGTGTGGTAAGACGCTCGACTACGAATCCAGAGGTCGCGGATTCAAACCCGGCGTGCGAAAATAACATTTATTTGATGAATATGTGTCTTAACATATTTTTCATACAAAATAATAAATAGCATATTTGCGGCCCGTTCCAAAGTGGTAGGTACAAAGTATCGCCCTGGTAAAAGACCACCATTCAGAATCGGAACGTTGCTTGAAATGGCTTTTAGCCGTGTTTGGTGACCAGATCTGAACGGCCAAGTACTTCTCAACCTTTTTCATCTTCATTTCATTCCCCTCCCCACTATCTTCAGCCTCACAACATACCCCAATTGGGGATGCTTCAGGCGGTTGGGAGCAGTTGAGACTCTTGAGAAATATGTATATATTCCGATATTATTGTTTATTTCTACTGCCCATTCAAATTTTACAAAAGTATCATTAAATCTCACAATCTCATCGATTGGACAATACTTGGTCGATTCGCTATCCATATTTTATTATTTGTGATAATTTAAATAAACATCTACGAAATTTAAATTTAGAATTACGTATCAGTCAGAAATATCACCTTTTCACTCTGTTGACAGTTTATCAAACTTGTTATTATAAATATGTTTAGATTCCCTTACTTAGGTATCTGGATTGGAGTAAGTTAAGTAGAGGTTGTACTGGGAAGAGCGTCATTGTGAATTTGACCATGGTTTAAATAATTTTTTTCACTAAACGGTCGCTAAGTTGGATTGGGAACAACAGCCGTAAGTGCTTTCAATGTTGTATGGCGAAGATTAACTAACTAACTTATCACGACCCAATTTCCACGCAGGGTTCGGCAAATACTACGAAATGACAAACAAAGAAAGGACCAACTGTTGCGTAGTACACCGTACAACTAACACCAACTCCTTGCTTCATACACATTCATTTATCGAATCATTCTTACTTTTCAATTCCTTGATTCACTGCATTGTGCCATGTCTTCCTGAGACGTCCCTTCCACCATATCATATATTCTCCTGACTCTCTTTTCACCATCTACAAGTATGTGCTCGAGTAATCCAAACCTTCAAATGAAGAATACTATATCACCGGTCTAAAACGAATGCCTCGGTAAGCACAAATTGTCAACAATGTTTTTTGATATTGTTAAAACGAGATGCAAACTCGAAATGTATCATTAATTCACTGGTTGTATAAAAAAAAACCAGCATTCTAACGATAATCAGATATTCATATTTTAATCAATGAATGGGACCAAGAAAGGGACGCTTAGATGGTTTGGGCATGTAGAGCGAATGAACGAAGAAAGGAGTGTGAAAATATATGATGCGAAAGTGAATAGAAGAAGAAGTCGAAAACGCCCGAGGAAGACATGGCACTATCAAGTAAATCAAATACTTGAATCGGGTCATGTGAGGAGTCAGAATAACAGAATAGTATGAATGAGACAGTGTATGAATGTGAACGAAGCAAGGAGTGTGTGCCAAGACAGAGTTGTATGGTGGTCCGTCCTTTCTGCCTACCCCCGCGGAGAAACGGCGTGATGGTTAGTTAGTTAGTTCATATTTTCATCCTCGTTCTCAAATCAACTTTTTCACTCTGCCGCTTTCACTCAAGCCGACAGAGTACTTTTTTCTAAACAAATTAGTTAGATTATAATAAATAGATTTGGATAATTTTGATTGGGGTTTTTTGTGAAGTATCATTCCAAGATGCATTAAAAGTGTTACTTAATAAACATTTGAAAACGCATGGGATAGCTTTTAAGCCACCTCTAATACCTTTTGAAATCCACTTCCTGTCCCTGGCATATTTAGTTCTTACAGCCGGCTCCATCCCAGGTCCAACTGAGCAGTCCCTCGCAGCCGCTCCGAAGGCTTTCTAATGGAAGTCACTGTACACAGGCCCACGGTATAATATTTACTTATAGCGATATGTTTTTAATTACAGCGGGCAGTGCTAGATTAAGCTCCGGGCTTCCGTTCCACCCACCGCCCCCCGCCCCGCTACTCGGTCAAGACAAATGGCCGGACTGGTGCACCAGGGCTCAGGGAAATGGGATAACCTTATTCAGATGAAATTAGCCATTCTTTTCTTTGAGATGTAAGACCATTCAAAGATTATATTGTACTTTAATTTTACAGCATTGTTAAAAAACCATTTGTGCTCCTTTATTTTTCTTAAAGCGAATACCGCACAAGAGATCCAGTAGGACTATAGCAGCCTTTATTAGGGTATGTTGTGAGGCCGAAGGAAATGGAGAGAGAAAGGAAATGGGAAGATAAGAGTAGGGAAGTTCTTGGCTATTCAGATTAAGTCGTCAAACACGGCTAAACCCATTTCAATCAATGGTTCTATCCTGAATGGTGGTCTTTAACCGATACTGAGAGTATCTACTGATTTGAATCGTATCTAATACATATATATATACATATATATATATATATATATTTATATATATATATATATATATATAAATATATATATATATATATATATATATATATATATATATATATATATATATATATATATATATATATATATATATATATATATATATTCCCCAATAAATATATATGTATATTTTATTTTTTTTTTTAAAGAAAGACAAACATTCCCGGGTTACGAATAACCTGAAAATATTTGAAAAACTCCTACTGCCATCATAAGAAGCGGAAGATGTTGCTTGTGCAATAATGGAGGACTTAGCCAGCAGAAGAATTGAACGCACGACGCCCGGGTGGGAATCCGACGCGTTTGTCCAATCAGCTACCGACCGGTCGACAATATACAGACAAAACGTCAACTGAGATGGCGATTAAAGAATAATGATGATTTTTATGAGTTTACAGGAAATATACCCAATATTGGACTACTGGACAAATTTACCTGATTATTAAGAATATGACTATTCATTTTAAAGTCTTTCTTTATTTCTAGTGCTTCTAAACTATTTAAACTGATGCCATGATTATTTTATAAATAAATATGAGCATCGGTGCTTTTATCGAAGGTATGGTGTTTATCAATAAGATGATTAGCGAATTCAGAAACACAGTAGATATTTAAACATTTTTTACAGTTGGTTTGTTTCCACGCATGTGTGAAAAATCTTAGATAAATCAGAATAACATATTAAATGCATTATTTTAACAAAATAAAATATTTAAAATTTATTTTACATTGGGTGAATAGTGGAATAATTAAATCATATCATTGCGGAAGAGGTAATATAGGAAATGGGGGTTTCAGTTAGTAGAGACTGGCGAGTTAGAGTTAGTCTTTGTCTCATTAAAATAATACGTGTTCCTTAACACTGTCGCAATTCTCTTTAATTGATTTGACTGATATTGTCTGTTGGAGTCTCTCACCGGTAAGAACCTGACATAATCTTCCTCTCTGGAACCAAGTGATGATACATACATACCTACATATTTATAATTCTGTATGAGGAAAATACATGTTGTTTTCAGTTTTATGTATTTTATTTTAGTTACTTGTACATTGAAGTTTACAAAGTATCTAATATTTTCATTTTCTTTTTGACTTAATCACAATATTTAAACTTTTTTATTACTTATTATTTTGATTTAAATGTATTTCAAATGGTTCTTACAGGCCATATTGAATTTATTAATTAGCATAATTTGGATGGTTTCCGGGAGCGCATTATAAGATTTCATCCCTTTATAAAGTAAACTATTTTATGTATGGGTTTTATTCTTTTTTGGCAGTCTGATTTCTTTGCATGGCCTTGTATTATGTTTGTAAATATCCACACTGTAGATCATTTTGTCAGAAAAATATTTTGGTAACAAGTCGTTCTTCATTTTATGTATAAACATCAATGTGTTTAATGTTAGCATCTGTTTCACTGTTGGCCAGTTTAGTTTCTCTGACATTTTATATTGTATTGTTGTAGCTAAAATCTTAGGGCTAAAGCTAAAAAGACTTAAGGGTCAGCACTCAAAATAGACACTTTTGGCTTTTTTAGTGCAAGCAGTACTTTAAATGATTTATCTGTTAAAATGGGTAGTTAGAAAAATGACTGTGGTTCCAGTGAATACAACTATTAGACAGTAATATTTTAAGTTCTTTAAGTTCTTCATAATTGAATTTTATGTAAAACGTTAAAATATGCTTTTTCTTGTTTCAAAACTGCACATTTGACTGATATTTTACTATGTATTGTATAGAATTTAAAGAATTACAGTTATAATATTATATTCACCGAAAACCTTAGACATTTTTCTAACTACCCAAACAAAATTTTGAGATAAATCATTTGTTGTATTGCTTCTATTAGAATACTACAAAGTAATTTAAAGCGTCATTTTGAGTGCTGACCCTTAAGAAATAAAAAATATGGCTTATATAAAGTGGACGAAAAGAATTGGAAGTCTTCCTCAACAATATATCATTATCTGATTTTTGTAAAAAAGTCTCTTAACTCTGAACACCAAAATGACGCGAACCAATCTCTGTGGTACCTGAAGGAAGTAATGTCCTTTACACCATCTCTATTCCTATCACTGGTAGGATTCTGCTGTCATTTCTGTGTCCGTCATTGTCCATCATGACATCTCTGGACTGACTTAATAATATTTGTTTTTTTGAAAAATTATTGTTGTTTTTGATCTTCTTTTTGAGCAGTACTGGGTATGTTTCATATGATACTTGTTTTATATGAGACTTGTTAACTCAAGCCATGGTCTTGACATTTTTGATACCAGCGTAAATGACGGCCTCCGTGTTCGAGTGGTAAGACGCTCGACTACGAATCCAAAGGTCGCGGGTTAAAACCCGGCGTGCGCAAATAACTTTTATTCAATAAATAAATGTGTCATAACACATATAATTCATATACAATTAATGTACACTATATTTGCGGCACGTTCCAGAGTAGTAGATAAGTAAGTATCGCCCTGGTGAAAGACCACCATTCAGAATCGAAACGTTGCTTAAAAATGGCTTAAGCCGTGTTTGGTGACCAGAGCTGAATAGCCAGGTACTTCCCAACTTTCATTTTCCTCATCTCCTTCTCCTCCCTACTACCTTGAGCCTCACAACATACCCCAATTGGGGATGCCAAAATCTCACTAGCTCTAGATGGTTGGGAGCAGATAGGACTCTTGTGCGGTATACACTATATATTTTTTAAATTATACTTTTATATGGAATGCAAACCTCCACAATTCGGACACATGCCTGGTTTGGGGAGTCGTAATATGTTTTATTTTTAATCTGCCTCTTGTTTAAAAATTTTGTAAAATATTAAATGAAATAAATAAATGAGAATCTCCTCGACCTGCTAAGAAGCTTGTCAAATCTCGATCTTGATGGTTTTCTGAGATCACCCAGGTGTCTTTATCTTCTAATATATTATAACACGTACCTAATATACTGCACGCGAAACTTTGGATTCCGAGAGAAACCTTCAGCAAGTTGTAGCTAAGTAGACTTGTTGCAGTGGAAATTTGATGTACGACCGGGTGAGAAGCGATGATAAGGAAATACTGCAAAGTAGAGGAAAACATAATAGAAAAATGTTGCAAGAAGGAAAATTGTATCGTAGAACAAATTTCTGACAAAAATAGATTAAAACAGATGCTGTATGCGGTGACTTGCTGAAATGTTTTTTACAATAGAAACATATTACATCGAGCAAAATAAATGTTTGGAATAAAAAAGTCGATGACGAACTGGAGACAAGGAACGATCAAGCTGCTTTTAGAGTCTAGCCGTTACGAGAGTCGGCACAGCAGACAGACATGTAAGAATCTAAGCGAGGCAATAAGTGTTCTCCCAAAAGGCTTGACGCGCCGAAAGCACGACGGAATGCGATTTTCATAAAAATATTTGGATAATTTAAATGGCGAAATTTCGCCGAAATATTATTACTTCACGGGCATTTTGCGAAGCTAAAAAACGATTTTAACAATACTAAACTTTTAACTTTATTCCACTATTTTTTATTTATTTAAGACCTGACCGGTTTCACCTTATGACGGGCATCTTCAGACTGGTTCAATTTTAAGTAAATCAATGGTATATATACTATTTGTGTACCTATTATAACTACTTTATGATATTTTATCAAACCAACAATGTAAATATACCTCCTATAAAATACACTAACCAAACACGAGACGGGAAAATCAAAGAGTAAAATCAAAAATAGCCAAATGTTCAAAATAAAGCTGACAACTAAAGATGTTATTAAAGTTGAAAAAAAAACACACACAATTGCATCTAACGCATCCCATGTAACCCGTCTCCCAGAAGATAATAAAACTACCCGAATGTATTTTTGAAGGTTATTTTAAAGCCACCTCTGTCAGCAATAAAACCAAACCTAAAGTTACAAACGTTCACTGTGAGACTCAATAAGCGTCCATTACGGACACTAATAGTATATATGCCATTCATTTACTTAGTTTTAAAATTAGAAATAATAAACAAAAATCTTTAAACGCTATTAAAATCTAGGTAATAGAAAACATCGTTAAATAGAATCCCCTCTGATTCCATTGAAAAATTGCGACATAAATTTCTAAGATTCATTAATTACAAAGTCGGTCTACCTATGAAAACCATAAATTACAATTACTCAATGAAATAATTAAAATTATTAAAACTCCCAGACAGAAGACTTATTTCCGATTGGACTTTTATTGATTTAATAAAACAAATTTATAACTTTATTCCACTTTTATTTAAAATGGCTTTTATTTTTAAAATGGTTAGTTTTAGACAGCCCTGATTTACTCAGTTTAAGTACCTTCCATGTACCTAACAGAACTACTCGATTGAAAATTATTTTTAAAAGTAACAATAATATCAGGACTGAGTCATTTAGACACTCGCTTGTACGTAGATTGCATGCAGCGGGTAATTCCTTCGCAAAAATAGTAGATATATCAACTACACAGAATCTAGTTACAAGAAGGCTATAATAGCATTCATCTTCCAAAATATTCTAATGTTAATTTATTGCATTGTAATATTTGTAGTATTTATGTTTTTGTGTGCTAATCATATTATTTCTATTATTTTATTTTGTATATTACAGTTATGTAAAAGCCCACAAGGGCGTATATAATAAAATAAAAAATCTATTGAAAATTAGATAATATAAAGTAGAAACATAATATCTTGGCCACATCATGAGAAGCACCAAGAGCATTGCTGTACGATGAGGTGGAAAAATATGCCATGCGTCATAACTTCGAAACTTCATATTATAGAAAACGACGATTATGTAAATATCCGGGTGGGTAAATTTATTAGTTTTTTTATGGGAGGAAGTTCTGATATCAATTAATAGGTGACAAGACTAGGATAAAACCATCATAATTGTGATAATGCCAATAAAACAACTACACTCATTGTGAAATACCTGAAATCATAATTTTCTGTGCAAGTATGATAATATAATGAAACAAAGATATAATCCATAAGAAATTAATAAAATAGGTTTATTAAATTGTACATAAGGTTATTTTTCAAAGACTGTGGGAACAAAATATGAACATACAGTCGCTAAAAAACTTTCCATGGGCGCTACAAACTTAAGAAATTCTAGGCTGTCTCTAGGAAGCGCCCCAACTCTCGAAGGTCTCCAGCAGTCTCCCTCTAATCCATCTACCTAGTGTCGTGCACAGATTTTTTGATCAGGGTATGCAGTAGGAAAAAACAACGGATTAATTGATAATAGAAATAGATACCAGCAGATGTCACTGATTGCCATTACATTTGTTTTGTAAAAGCACTGCCTAGACACTTACAAAAATTCTAACACATACGAGCCACTTGAACGCGCAAATAATTCACAACATACGTGCAAACTCATTTTGTGTAGTCTAGTACACATAGAATAATCTGCTCTGACGTTGGCGGCGTTTGGGCATATGTAGTTACTGCTTTTGACACGTTATAGTAGGACGGTCGGTGGGGCGCTCGCAGCGGTGCGATTCTTCGAGCGTATATTTAAAAGTGTAGATTCAATAATTAAATTAATAATAATTTAATTTCATATCATTTCATCCAATAAAAATCATATTTCAATGCGATTACGGTAGGGTAGGCAGTGCTTATGTACCCGTTTCTGTTTCTACCCAAGGGTGAGGTTGAAGCTTTCACATCGTTCAAATACCTATATACGTTTAGGTCTTACCATTATCTCTCGATTAAGTTGTATACTCAAAAATAATACTAGTGCCACCATTGTTATAATTGGAAGCCATGCAGTTCAATAAATTATTGTAAAACCAACTTTTAGGCTGATGTTTTAAGAGTATCAAAATTTTATTTGCTAAAATGGAACAATGGAATACAAAATTACTAATTTCCGGAAAAACTTACATAAAATGAATTGTTTGCTTAGTATGTGACAACACAGCGCAAAATAGTTTACTATATAAAGGGATAAAGCTTCAAACCATCGAATTTTTGGCGATCAGTAAATTCAAAATAGCATTTAAAAATACATATAAACAAAAATTATAAGTAGTATATAAGTAAAGATATTATTATTAGGTAAAAAAATGAAATAATTAGATATTTTATAAACTTTAACGTACAAGTAACTAATATAAAATAAATAAAAACTAACAGAACATTATTTAATTCCTGAAGTAAGCAAATCTGCATTTTTTTTCTCGTAATTCGCAAATTGTTTAAGAAAATTTGTTTAAATGTAAAATCTTGATGCTAAAACTTTTCAGGTTAGTTCATTGACATGTTTTAAATAAATCGATGGAAAATGGAAAATTTTACAAGCGTTAAAATATGTTAATCCACTTTGCAAACTCAGCGGCGTCGTTCCATATTCGCTCGTGGCGGTTTCGAAGGATTATCACCACTTATTGGCTTTGTGAATAATCTTTAAAAAAGCCAGTTTAGTTTATCAAAAGAGGATGCTAATTTTAATCCGAAAATCGTCATGCATTTTTCGATATCGCTAAATAAAAAAAGAGTGTGAGTTTAATTTCGTTGTCATGCAAATGAAAGTGATTATGTAACACCTCTATTTAAAACTTATACACAAGAGCAACTATTTATATTTAATTAGGCATCTCATCAAGTTTGAAAAAAAGGCTTGGGTTAACTAACTAACAAAACCATCACACCGTTTCTCCGCAAGGGTGAGCAGATAGGACAGTCCGCCATACAACTCTGTCTTGGCACACACTCCTTGTTTCATTCACATTTACACCTACATTGTCTCACACTCTTCTGTTATTCTGACTCTTCACATGTCCCGACTCAAGTATTTGATTAATTTGAAAGTTCCATGTCTTCCTCGGGCATCCCCGACTTCTTCTTCCATTCACTTTCGCATCATGTATTTTTTTCTCAGAATTTTTTTCGTTCATTCGCTCTACATGCCCAAACCATCTAAGAAGTGTCCCTTTCTTGATCCTATTCATTACGCTTACATTAGTCATGCATTCTTTCCGGATATCCACATTCTTAGCACGGTCATACACGGTTTTACTGCACATACGCCTCAGGGATCTCATTTCTACAGCATTCAGCCTACTTTCATCCTTTCTCTGCCAGATCCCATTCTGCTTGTGTTAATTCGTTAATAATATTTTAGTTAATCCTACAAATACGCTGTATACCAGGAAAGTTTATCAATGTAATCATATTGTAAATGGTACTTAAGCCGTGAGTTATGAATAATTCTCCTTAAATATTACAAATTAATGCTTTACTGAAAATGTTCGATATTATTTCGTAGAATTTATTAATGTTTTTTTTTTTCGATTATATCACTTATTCAATTTTTGTTTAAAGAAATGAGAAAATAAGTTTGTATAAGACCACAAATTTATTTTTTATGACCGACATACCTCAGCATCATCAGGGTACAAATTAAAGTAAACAAAAAATACAAAGGGTGCGGTTATATATACATACAGAAGGAGAACTAATTATTAAATAAAATAACAAAACAATAAAATAACATTTAAATAAAAACAAATGAACAGAGAGAAAGAGACAGATAATATGAATTGAAAGAGAAAAACGTCAACTGAGAAAGTGATAAAAGAATATTGAGAAATTTTATTAATTTACGGGAAATATACCTAATATCGAACTACTGGACAAATTTAACTGATTATTAATAATTTGACTATTAATTTTAATGTGTTGTATTAATTTCTAGTACTCTATATATTAATTATTTAATATGTTGCCATGACCATTTTTATGGAGAATATGAGCACTGGTGCTTTTATCAAATGTATGTTCTTTGATTCTAACATTGCGGGTTGTTTTACCAATACAAAATGCAGAAAAATTGTGACCATCTAATTTATAAATTTCCGAGTGACTTAGTTTGTCATATAAATAATTAATCCATGTGATGGTGTTATTTAATTTTTTAATATATGGATAGACCTGTATTGTTCGTCATTTTAAAACACTGTACAATAAATAATGTTTTCATGTGTATGATCAAATCCACCAGCTTCCAATCAAATCGAAACAGAAACACATTGATTGAGCGCTTCATGGTGGTAAATAGTTACGCCTGCGTGGCTTGTTCATTATTTTCCATTGATTTAAAAAAGGACGATTGGTGGAACGAAATCACACTATTGTTTAAAAGATGATTGGTGGAACGAAAACACACTATTGTTTAAAGGATGATTGGTGGAACGAAATCACAATATTGTTTAAAGGATGATTAATGGATCGAAATCACACTATTGTTTAAAGGATGATTGGTGGAACAAAAACACACTATTGTTTGAAGGATGATTTGTGGAACGAAAAAACACTATTGTTTAAAGAATGATTAGTGGAACGAAAACATACTATTGTTTAAAGGATGATTGGTGGAACGAAAACACACTATTGTTTAAAGGATGATTGGTGGAACGAAAACATACTATTGTTTAAAAGAAGCCAGAAGAACTGAAGATCTTAACATGGGATTTATGTTATATTTTACGATTAGATTTAAAAAAAAGATGAGACGGGAAGCTTTCAAATAATCTTTAACTTACAACTTTTAAAGTGTCTATTCGCTTACTGCAAGGTTAAAAATAATAAGCCGACTTTTTTAAAGTGGTGCTAAATTTTCGAGGTTCAAATATTTAAAGGGTTTTTTAAAACAAATTTTAGATTAAGTCAGTAACAAAAAGTACTATAATTCAAATGAATGAAATGTTTTGTTTTTGTAGAAGGCATTCACTTTGTGGTTTGACATATTTGATGAAAATGAAATAACTTTGTATAAGACCGCAGATTTTATTTTAATTATTATGACCGACTGATTTTGCTTGGCCTAAACGTCATAGCATATGAAATATCCTAACATCAGGGTACAAAATTAAACTGTAGTTATGCTAAGCGAAACCGGTCGGTCATAAAAATTAAAGTAAATTCGTGGTGTTATAGAAAGTTATTATTTCATTTTCATTTAACCATTTTTTTCTTTATATTAAATAGAAATCCAAGATAAATAACTTAGATTGTTGTTTATTACAAAACATTCTTATACACAGCCTCCATGGTCGAGTGGTAAGACGCTCCAATACGAATCCAAAGATCGCGGGTTCAAACCCGGCGTGCACCAATTACTTTTATCTAATTAATATGTGTCATAATACATTTAATTCATATAAAATAAATGTAAAATAAAATAAATGCCTAAGTGCACGTTCCAGAGTGGTAGATTCTTTGAGTATCACCCTGGTGAAAGACCATCATTCAGAATCGAAACGTCGCTTGAAATGATTTTAGCCGTGTTTAGTGACCAGATCTGAACAGCCAGGTACTTCCCAACCTTCATCTCTCCAATCTCCTTCTTCTCCCTACTACCTTCAGCCTTACAACATACACTATTTGGGGATGCCATAGTCTCACTAGCTCTAGGCGGTTGGGAGCAGTTGAGACTATTGTGCGGTATTTATATTAAAAAAAAATTCAAGGGTGATCCCAACCTTCGACTCGAAGTGAAAAAAAGGAGGATAAATTTATAAATAATAAAAACATTTTTTTATGGTGAGAAAGTAAATATGAACACAATTACGATTGTGTTGATGGCGAAAGTTTTTCTTATTTATCAAAGAATACTGTATTATTGTATATTTAAAAAGAGTTACAATTTGTAAATTATTATACAAAACTTTATAACTGTGATGAGTATTTTTTTTCTGTCTTTTCAGTCCCTCGATATTGTTAAATCTACGTAGGTAGCGTCTAAGGAGGCCATGGTCGAGTGGTAAGACGCTCGACTACGATTCCATAGGTCGTGGGTTCAAACTCGGCTTGCGCAAATAAATTAAATTTAATTAATATATATCATAACACATTTAATTCATATAAAATTGCGTAAAAAGTATATCTGCGGCAGGCTCCAGAGTGGTAGATACTCTAAGTATCGCCCTAGTGAAATTCCATCATTGAGAATTTAAACGTTACTTTGAATGGCGTTGGTCGTGTTTGGTGACCAGATCTGAATAAGCAAGGTATTTCCCAACCTTTATCTTTCCCATTTCCTTCCCCTCTCCACTGCCCTCAGCCTCACAGCATACCCCGATTTGGGGTGCCATAGTCTCACTGGCTCTAGACGGTTGGGGTAGTTGGGAGTCTTGCGCGGTATTTACTATAAAAAAGGTGCAAGCGGATTAGAAAAATGGTTGAAGCGTTTATTTTAACAAAGATGAATTAACACAATAATAAACTTATAATACATTAAACTACTAATAATTAACTTACTAATGCTAAATAACTAATTGAAATTGTTAATTCGTGGTGGAACTCCATTTGATCAACTCAATGATTTTAATAATACCAAATTTTGAACTTTATTCCACTATTTTTTTTTAAATTTAAGACCCGACCGGTTTCATTTTGTGACGGGCATCTTCAGACTGGTGACCAATCTGAAGATGTCCGTCATAAGGTGAAACCGGTCAGGTCTTAAATAAAAATAGTGGAAGATGGACGAAGGGGAAGGTTGAGAAGTACCTGGCCATTCAGATCTGGTCACCAAACACGGCTAAAGTCATTTCAAGCAACGTTTCGATTCTGAATGGTGGTCTTTCACCAGGGCGATACTTTACGCTATCTACCACTCTGGAACGTGCCGCAAATATATATTTTAAATGAATTAAATGTGTCACGACACATATTAATTAGATAAAAGTTATTGGTGCACGCCGGGTTTGAACCCGCGACCTTTAGATTCGTAGTCGAGCGTCTTACCACTCGACCATGGAGGCTGTGTATGAATATGTTTTATAATAAACAACAATGTATATTTTTCTTACTGGCGATTCGACTAGTGTTTTCCGTATCTGCGATTCTTATTATCTCGAAGGTGTGCAATATATTAACATATCTGCCTTTTTGATGAAAGGGTAGAAGATCGCCTCGAGGAGAATATACCGTGAGGCGGAGCGGCAAGGATACGGGTGTGGTATATTAAGAACCTCTGGAGAGTGGACATCTGGTCGACTGGACACCGGGCGGGCACCGGGCAGGCACCGGACACCGGACACCGGCGATTCGAGCAAAGGGTTGGTCCAGGCAAGTACGAGTATGTCAAATACTCTGGATGAAGTAGGTATACTATTGAGAACCTAGTTAGTACCTACCTGTGACTTATCTATGAGATAAAGCAGTACAGAATGCAGGCGAATTCTCTTTTAGTTAAATTAATGACTAGGTATTTATTTTACACGTTTATGTGTGTGTTTTCTACCCAATAAAAAATGTTGTAAAACTTCACAAAGTCTAGTCATTATTCAAAACAATTTTGTATCAATGTTATTCACATACATTTGACCCGGTGTTTAAAGTGAAATACTCTTTGGCCAATGACTTAATGTAATATATTACCTAAGAGCAAGAATATATATGAAGAGAGATCTAAACATTTTACCCAGCCTATACAAATTTACGATAAATCACTTTCTTCGGGTTTTTACGTCGTAAACCGCGAGAGAGAAAGAGATTAGACAAGTTCTCACACAATATAGCTCCGCTTTTAGGTACGTAAGCATGTTATCCGTCTCCCGCGTCTTCGGCGACTCCGCCCACTACTTTTCGTTATGCGACACCGTTGAGTTATGTCAACTTGTGTCGCATATCAAAACGTGTGGGAGGAGTCAAAGGAGACGCGGGACACCAAAGCGGTGTGATAATTTGGGAAATTTTGTAGTCTCTTTCTTTCTCATGGTGTACGACGTCAAAACCCGGAGATAGTGATTTATCCCGAATTTGTATAGGTTGGGTAAAAAAAAATTAGCCCTCTCTCCATATATTGTTACTCCAAGGTTATATCCTACATTTTTGTTTATAATAATACTGTGAAAAAGTGATCATACAAATAAACAAAAACATTATGTCGATATTTACTATGAATGGATGTAAAAAGGTGTGTCCATGAAAACCCTAGCCACGCCCGAGTCAGGAAAAAATCAACAATCCTGACTACACTAGCGCTCTTACCTTGTATTTTATTACTCCGAGTATATAAATTTGTGTCATTGCCTCTTGTGAGTAAAACAAGTTCCAGAATAATTAGGCGCGTTTCGGTTGAACATAAACAAATGGAAAAACTTTTTCGGTATTCCATTAAATTTACAAAAAAAAGTTTTTATTTTTCAAACCAATTGTATCCAAAGCTGAGAGTAGAGCTTGTAAGGTATGTACTTGTAGATGTTGAGATAATTATTACATATTAAACAAATAAATATAACACAACTGATAAATAATTCACGGGAAGATGTAATGGAATTCACCGCACCTCAAGACATCAAAACTCAGGTAACTGGTACGAGTTTAGTTCCGCTGAATTGTCCCGCGTCGCAGTTTATATGGTGAAAAATACTGCGATGACAGCCAACCTACCATATGACAGGACTTTAAGAACAGAAAACTCGAGGGTAATTAGATTTTTTTATAATTTTTTCGTAAGAAGCAATCACATGTTGGTTAGACATTATACTGATAATAAAAGAATCCTTTGTTTTAAAACCACAAAATTTATTATGATGAAGGTCAACCAGTTTGGCTTGGATCAAGCTACATCGGGGCACATATAATAACTGTTATTATATAATTAGAGTTATTATTTGTGCCCTGATGAAGCTTGATCCAAGCAAAGCCGGTTGGCCTTCATCATAATAAATTTTGTGGTTTTAAAACAAAGTATTCTTTTTATTTTCATAGATTTTTATATATATATTTTAGATTTCGGACAGCTATGTGGAAACAAAGGCTTCATCCATGGGACAAGGCAGTATAGGTCCTTTCTTCTGAGGGTACCGTAAGGGTCTTGCGACTAATCATCTGTGAAGACGGATCCAGTCAGACCTCTAATCTCTAAGGAATATCCCAAATCACGGATCAATGAGATTTTTGACACATCTGTGTACACCAGCGCCGGGTGCCCGGGTACAATTACCCGGTTCACGCACGTGTGGCCAACCCTATGAAAATTTCCGCTTGATTGGTGTGTGATATAATTCAGATGATAATATATGTTTGTTGGATATTCTCAATCAGATATCAGGTGTCACGTGTGTTACTTATATAAAGTTATCTTCAGATAACCACTTGGATTATAGGTTTTTTATTATGTGACAATACAAAAGTTCCACAGCCAAGAGCTAGCTTGCCAAAAGGGAAGGAGAAGAAGAATAAGAAAAGGAAATAGAGAATACCATACTATTCAAATCTTGAAAAGAAATTTAAAATCATTGAAGAAATATTAAATTAAAATTTATACTTAAACTATCTTCACTTGCAATAAATAAAGGCGGATTCCTTCGCGACACTACAGCGACAATGATAAATAAAATATGCGTTAATATTATTTGATTTAAATGTTCTTTCTTGTGTATATTTTGTCATATTTTTGTCATTGTTTAATTTAATATTATGTTTGTGCTGTTCTCTATCTTTTGTTTTTTTTTCCCGTTTCGTGTTATGTATTTTTTTGTAATTGGACAGTAGTCCGATAGTTTATAAATAAATTAACGACCCATACCGAAAGAACATGGCGGGTCTTAAATTTGTTGAGATTTCTCAGTAAAGTTGTTTGAAAAGCAGTCGTCTGTATTGAGAAAGAAACCAATCTCCAAATCCCTTTTGCCGCAATAACCTTTTTAAGGAAAATTATTCAACAATAAATATTGTCTCTACATTGAAATAAAATGTTTAGTTGGCTCAATGGTAAAGAGGGGTCTTCTCTATTATAGTCTCAGAAGGTTTGTAGCAAGATATTATTGTTGTTCTAACAACGATGTGATCTCTTCACAAATACGTTAACGCGGACGCAAATTTATGAAAGCGTGCACTCACTTCAGAAGTTGACACAAGAATATCGCAAAGACATTTCAAATACACCCAATAAACTGCGCTTCCGATGCAAAAAATAATGGCTTCTGTAGAACATAAACACAAATGGATGACATTATTAAGCAGATGCTTCGTCTAATACCCTCGGCGGGGGTGTTTTTGTTAAAACAATACTGCTTAGTGCTCGGAGGAAAGCATTCCTGGCTAGGAAAACAAACGGGGCATTTGAAACGATTTGCATTTCCTTACAATTGAATCGCGGTCTGAGGGGAGATAATTCAAGCAGAAACTTTTCAATGTTAAAACAAAACCATTTTGTGGAACATGACTGGTGTGAAATAAAACACGGTTTAATTTGGTGCTTTGTTATGAAACATACCGTAATATTATATGCATTTCGAAGGTAAAGTAAAACAAAGAGTACTGCTTTCAAAGTCTTCAACAATTGTTTAAACATTATCCTTTTGATGATTAAATAAAAACAAATTTATAACTTTATTCCACTTTTTTATTTTTGACTGGACCGGCTTCAGCCTATAACGGCCATCTTCAGACTAGTACAGGTTGTTATTATTCTGAAGATGGCCGTTATAGGCTGAAACCGGTCCAGTCAAAATTAAAAAAAAGTGGAATAAAGTTATAAATTTGTTTTTATTTAATCATTAAAATGGAATTCCACCATAAATTAACAGTTACAAAATTAGAAATAATTATCCTTTTGATTCTTGACCACTCCTAAGCCTCCTCATTCTTGCTGTTTTTCTGGTATTTTTTTCAATTTTCTCATGCCTAAGAATACGATCTTGGCCTGGGAAACATCAAATAATATTGGGTATACCTGCGGTTTCAGTTACCAGTTATTTATCCAGCTATTTTTAGAACCGGTTCCTGGTGCCAGAGAAACTCAACAAAGAAGATTTTTTGTACAATTTTTTATTTTATTTATTGTTCTTTTCATCATCACAATATAAAGGTAGTAGTGCTGTGCCTGTCTCGATGGGAATTCCTGTGTTGAGAGCTTGTGCTGTGGAGAGCAGTACTATAAAGAAAATATTATTGTAATATATTTTTATTTCGTGGGGGGGGGGGGATTGCTAGTGATATTCTGAGAACATAAATAACTGGAACCGGTTCCTAATTTCTCGCCACACTGGTTTCTCAAAAGGAAATTTTTGCCTAAAAGAGGAGAAGTAATATCAACGGTTCCAGTGACCTGCTTGGAACTGGCTCCTTTTGATCGGGACAGGAATATTGACCATCTCTACCAATAACATAACTGTGTTTTTTGCAAAAAAACACCCATTCTGCCATCTTGCTTCCCCTGCCCATCGGAACCGTCTCAGTTTTATTAATAATGTTATCGATAAATCTTGAAATGGAAATAAAATGAAATGGATTACACTAGGTGAGATTTCTGTAGACAACAAATCATTTCTACACAAATTAAAAACATGTTAAGGTTAGGGTATTCTGTATTATTTTCCCACTGAGAAACTTTGCAAGTTCTCATACAATATACATTGTTTAGCTTTAGCCGGCGTTTTTGTAGAATCTTTTTTTCTACTCGTGGGGTATTTTGCGGGATCGGGATTGCTTTCTAATAGATTCAGTTAGACTGAGGCTTGCAGCAAATCGGTATTGCCTCAGGAGGTAAAAAGCAAAAAAAAGAATTTATTGAATATTCAGCGGAATGAACTAGTTGGTGGGCGACTCCCCAAAAGAATTATTCCCCAAAGACAAAGATGGTCCGTGAGACCTAAAGTGTCAAATAAATCTGAAATATATTAAATATCTTTCTTATTGTATTTTTTTAATGTTTTTGTAATCTCTATTGTTATTTGTTTTTAATATCTTTTCTCGTTTGAACCCTTCTTATTTAGTACTTCCTTTTGAAATTTGTATGTATTTAAAAAAAATGTTACTACTCCTATTTTTTAACTTATATTTACTTATTTAACTCCTTGAGTATAATGAATTTTTTAACCCTACCATCACCTTAATAAATAAATAGTTATGCACGTATTTGTAGAAGAAAATAAAGTATCTTTTTAAAAAACTGTGTGAAGATTTGAAAAGAAAACTTGCGCTATGAAATCTACTTACCTTAATCGAAAAACAAACCATAAACATAATTCTAGAAAACAAACTGACACCCCTTTCAATATTTATTTATTTAATGCTCTCATAAAGCTATGACCAATCTACGAGGTATTACTGACGCATACAAGGAAAGCAATTTATTGAAATTTAACGACTATAATTTTGATTTATCTTTACAGTGCTATACTCATTAACTAGACATAAAAAGGCGTTTTCTGCGAAAATACGAAAAAGAATTTTTGCTAAAAAATCGAAAACAGTTGTTTTATAATTGGCCCCACGCGCCGGCCCAGACATTCGATTTTATTCGCTGTTTACCAAAAGGTTCGGCGTAGTTTTAATGCGGCTCCGCTATTTTAACAGCTTTTGAGCAATGCACGACGGACCAAAGTGGCATTTTATTGTTACTGGATGCTATTGTTTTAACGAGAAGCAATTTGTATAAACTTCTATTTTGACTTTTCAGCACTTAGGTATTAATTTCCTTCGAAATATTTTTTTTATTATTTTACCAAAGATAGGTAGGTAACAACCCATTTGCGAGTTATCCGGTGTATTTACAGATAATTTTTATATATATATATATCCAGCAGCATGCACATAGTTTTTGATCAGGGTAGGTAGTGGAAGAGCGTGTAATTAATAATTGATAATACAGATAGGTACCAACAGATGTCACTAATTGCACCATAAAAACACCGCCTAGACAATCAACAATATACTAACACAGACGATCCACTTGAACTCGCATAAAGCTCACATCATACATGCATACGCATTAAATATAATCAAGTGAACATAAAATATTCTACTTGGACGTTCGTGGCGTTTGGGCATATGTAGTTACTGCTTTTGACATGTTATAGTAGGACAGTCGATAGGGCCCTTGCGGCGAAGCTATTAGCTGGACGTATTTTGCCCGGAAAGTAGTATTTTTTTAACCAAATGATACTTTTGGAAGAATTTTTCGATTAATTGTCTTTGGTTCATCATGCAAGTTTCAATTTATTCTGTCCCATAGAGTCTGTAAAAACGGCATCTAATTTCTGAGCCCAAGGCTCGCATTTTACCCGCTGGGTAGTATTTTTTTTACAATTTTTATTTTTTTATTTTTGAAGGTTTTTTCATTTAATTGTCTTAATTTCATCAATCATAAGTGAAATCGAAAGATTCACTTCAATCGGTCCCATAGGGTCTAATAAAACGGCATCTAATTTCCAACCCCAAGGCTCGCATTTTGCCCGCAAAGTAGAATGTTTTTGACAAATGTTACTTTTGGAAGATTTTTTCATTGAATCGTCTATAGTTTATCATTTTTAAGAAAAAATTGACGGTTTTATTTCATTCGGTCCCATAAAGCCTTTAAAAACGACATCTATTTTCCGATCCTAAGGCTTGCATTTTACCCGCAAAGTAGTATTTTTTTGACAAAATTTTATTTTTGGAATATTTTGTCATTTAATCGTCTTAAGCTGATAATTTTTAAATAAGATCGAAAGGTTCATTTCAATCAATCCCATAGGGTCTAAGAAAATGGCAATGAATTTCCGACCCCAAGGCTCGCATTTTGCCAGCAAAGTAGTATGTTTTTAACAAATGTTACTTTTGGAAGATTTTTTAATTAAACCAAATTTAAATCATAATTCTTAAGAGAAATCCAAGGTTTAACTTCATTCGGTCCCACAGAGCCTGTAAAACGGCATCTAATTTCCGAGCCCAAGGCTTGCAATTCGCCGGCAAAGTAGTACGTTTTTAACAAATGTAATTTTTGAACATTTTTTGTTAATCGTTAATCGTTTTAAGTTTATCATTCTTCAGAGAAATCCAAGGTTTTAATTCATTCGATCCCAAACAGCCTGTAAAAACGTTATCTTATTTTGGACCCCAAGGCTCGCATTTCTCCCGCAAAGTAGCATTTTATTAACAAATGCTACTTTTGGTAGATTATTAAATCGAATCGTCTTTAGTCCATCATTGTTAACAGATTTCTTAAGGTTCACTTCCTTCAAGGCTTGCATTTTACCCGAAAAGTGAAATTTTATTCACATATTTTAATTATGGTGGTTTTTTTCACTGAATCTGCTGCACTTGATTATTCTTAGCACAAACCAAAAGCTTAAGTTTACGAATGAGCCGAAGTTCTCTTGGAGCCTGAAAAAATGACACTTATGTTCAGAAAACAGAAGAAAAAACATTGTGAAAAATAGGTTTGATAATAATACAGGAATTAAGAGAAGTAAGAATTTTTTTGACAAATTAATTTGTGCCAAGGTAATTCAGAAATACAAGATAGTTTTAAAAACAATTAACCAATCTTACATACATCGTTTTTCACGATCGTTTTAACATTTACTACGAAAAGATTCTTTTAGTAATTGTTTTTGGTATACTTTATAATAAATTCAAAGACACGCTGCAGCTACACAAAATACTTCATTTACCTGACTTTTTGCGTACAACAATAAAATTATTCGTGATGACCAAACACAGTGTTGGAGTTAAATAACCTATTGAAGGAATTTTAAAAAATCCACCATAACCTTAGAGTAACGTAGAGACCTAACATTGCGAAATTTTGTCCGCACTTTTTGACCAAGGATTGACCAAGGGAGGTATGACGTATATGCTTCCAGCCAATCGGATGCGAAGAAAACCGTAAAGATAAACATTATTCTGTCTTTATCTGTTTGCCAACAATTTAGCGTTAGTATCATGAGAAAGAAAGAGACCGGGATACTTTCAGAAGCCGTACAATATGGGTATTCCCCACTGTAATGGTTTCTTATGTGACAGCTAGTAAATATCTCTAAGTTAAAAATATTACGAATCCACTAAAACTCATTTCAAACGGAAGTTTATTATATTGGAACGAATAGTCCAAAGATTAATTACATATTGGTGTAAGTTACTAGTTGTTTTGTAGGTTAGAATGTTAAATATTTGAGATCTAACTAAAAAAGACGATTTTTATGGTACATACGTGTGAAAACTGTTTGTTTTTGGTCCTTTTGTACTTCGATTGAAGCAACCAAGTATAGCACATATGGCCATGATGTTTTGCTTGATATCGGACAAAAAATAACTCAAGTTTTTAACTATTTACGCACTTTTGACAGTCCGTTCACTTGACACTCCAAACGTGAATGAAGTTCGTGCAGATCAATTAACCGCGGACATGGTATTAGCCCGCCCCAAATCATGTATTGGTTTCAACAATTGTTTGTCTCTTTTTCTCATATGCGTATAGAACCGAGCATAAAGAGAGAGCTATATTTTGCGAGTTTGTCAACGATTTGTCACAAATTAGTACGGTCTCTTTATATTGTTACTCTAAGACCATAACACATTAATACATAACCAGCGTTTAATTATTATGTTCTCCAAAACTATAAACAAAATAGTTTTAGTTAAAAAAGTATGTTATTCATAGACGGCATTCGAACATAGCGGAATAAAAAAGCCACGCCTCTCGTCTTATACTTAAATTATAAAAATACACAATTATGCAGAAACAAGTAGTGCAAATGAAAGAGCAATTGGCACGAATTTAGTTTGAAGAAATAGTGAGATAGTCCCTTATGAATTTAAAGTACTGTTGTATCCTTCCAGCAAGTCAGTCATTTTGACAGACCAAAAGTTAAATATATAAACATTGTAATAGAAACATCTAGCTACATGAAATTCATTTTGGAATTTATGACGTACGTTGTAGTTTTTATTGTATTTTTTGTACTACATACGAATTTCTCTGTTTATTTGCTAATTCAACATTACAAAACATGTATTTTTAGTTCATCACAAGTATTCTTTTGGATCTGTTATTTTTACTGCTAATATTTAGATATTTTCAGAGGAGAAACCAGCCAAAAACAATGGGTTGACGGTGACAGAATTTCTATACAAGTGTTGCTTTTAGTGTATAATATACATGAGTCAACGTGGAAAATAGCTAAGACATGTACGTACTATATTTACAGAATAAATATTTAACATATTTTTGTTTACAAAAATGTTTTTAATTAAGCAAAAGTGTGATGTTATTTTCGACAACGATTCAAATGTATCCATGAATTTTTAAGGTTAGTTACCCACAAGCCTTTATTTTTTAGTATCCATTTTTACGGAGGTCGCAGTTGAGGGTGTCGCAATAGAGACCCCCTCGACCGCACAAATAAGTTTGCGCATCTATTTTTTTGGTTATTTTCGTTCTACATACCCAGTTATAACAAGGATTTTAGCCTCAATTAAGACTTTGAAACAATCAAAAATACAGAAGGGGGCGGTAAGTAGATAATATCTTTTCTGAAGTCTAAAGCAATACTTCGTTTCGCCAAGGGATGGCGTTTGCTTATGAAAATATTCACAATGCGTAGGGGTTCTGGAGGCCGTTTAATCCCAACAATATTACACCCCTGGCCGAGAGATATTTCATTAAATTCATAATACCGAGGATTGGGGCAGTCACGTATCATATTTTAGTGCCGTTTGGGGTGGTCCAGGGGCGGAGCCCTCCGGGGCCCCGGAATTCCCCGCCAGACGTGATGGGAGCGCGCCGGGGCTACGTCCCTGGCCGTGATCAAAATGCAAAAACAAAACACATTTCGGGCTGGATAAAAGGATTACCCCGCGACGAATCGAAAGGGTTATCGGTTTAATTAAGGAACCTGCTTACTTTATCTGTAGAGTGTTATTTGAAACTTTGCTTCAGTGTCTAGATTGCGAGTAAATATTTAACTAGGTGGTACGACCAATTTCAATTAGAAAAGATTTAAACGTTATTTGTACTTGACCATTTTAATTATTCAATGTTTACGTAATGTAGAAATCATCTGTGGATATGTATATGTGTTTGTGTAAGAATTATTTCATCGACTTGTAAATAATACCACCCTCGTGATACCCCGGTAAAAAATTGTTTTCAATAGATCATCGAATGTTGCTCATATGTTTAAACTTGCCTCGAATAAGTATAATATTTTGAATTTTATATGGCCCAAACCCATATTTTCTTCACACAAGGCACCTTGACTTGAAAATTATTTAAAAAAATCGAATGCATATCTGATGCCACTTCAGCAATATTACTTTTTGGATACCACTGATTTCATATTAAAAAAAAAAAAACTGACAATCATGACGAAAATGTAAGGAAAGTTTTGAATTAGTTTTTTGAATTTCAGGCATTGCTCACTTTCTGACGATCTAATAATCTGATTAACCTCAGAGTATAGCAAAGTCATGATCCAAGGAGTAACAAAAAATCTATGATTTGTTTTTTTTTTTAAATATTTCTTATAAATACATTTATATATTAGTTTTTGTGGTTGTTACACACACCGAAGAATTGGTCAGTGTATTGCGTTATGTCGAAATCCGTCTGGGCAATGAAGATCGAAGACGCCTAGGGAGGAAATGGGGTGGGGATTCAGCAGCAGAGTATTCACAATAAAAATAAATTGAACTATTAATTTTCTAATGAAATAGTTTTCGGAATAACAATTAACATTCACATCTCTCGGACTGTAATTTTTAGATTTCGATATGCCTTTATTACAAGTGTACAAATATGGGATTACAATTAGTATATTACATAACAGCTTAGAACGTACCTGTTGAATATATTTGGTGATTTATTTTTATTTGAATACCGCACAAGAGTCCGAATTGCTTTCCTGAAGTGTCCTGAGCCAGTGAGACTATGGCATCCTTAATTGGGGTATGTTGTGGAGCTCGAAGAAATGGGGAGGGAAAGAAAATGGGCAAACTGAAGTTGGATAAATAAGATTTGAATAGCCAGGTCCTGGTCATACTGGTACGGGTCACCAAACACGGCCAAAGCCATTTCAAGCAAGAATTTTTCATTCTGAATTATGGTCTTTTCGCCAGGGCGATACAAAAAAATATCCATCACTCTGGAACTTGCTGTCAATATACTATTTATCGTTTTACTTGACCGGTCAATAGCTGAGTGCACAATGGATTCCCACCCGGGCGTCGTGGGTTTAATTCCTCTGCTGGCTAAGTCCTCCAACATTGCAAAATTTTAAAATAAATAAATTATTATGATGATAGTAGGAGTTTTTCAAATATTGTCAGGTTATTCGTAACCAGGGAAAGTTTTTCTTTATTAAAAAAAAAGATTCATTGAAATGTGAAATAACACATTTTAACCAAATTACGTTTACATGCGCACACCGGGATACGAGCCCACGACCTCCAAATTCTCAGTCGAGTATCTTAACCACTCGGCTACGGAGATCGTCAAAATATAAAATATCACCCAGAAAAAATATTATTATACATATCACAGCGCCCTTGAGGTGACTTTTCACAAAAATGGCAGTATACAAATTATCCAAATATTATTATTATATTATTATGTCTTTGCTCCTTTGAGGAAAGGTATTTTTTCTAAGTGGACGGTGTACAATCAGTCTCCGAAGAAAATCAATATTATTTTACAGCGCCCTTGAGGTGATATTTCACAAAAACGGCGCTATAAAAATCATTCAAATATCATTATTATCAAAAATGTACAATAGATAAAGCGAAATTATTCAGTTTCGGTTTTGGTGTTTAATGACCAGATTTGAATAGCTAGGTACTTTTTAACCTTCCACTTATCATCTCCTTTTTCTCTTCACTTTCTTTGATCTCATGAAATTTCCCGAAAATGGGGCTGCCATAGTTTCACTGGCTTCGTGCAGTCGGGACTCATATATTATAAATTTGATAATGATTTTTCGCAAAGTAAAAAACGAGGCATCGAAGAACTTTCTCTGGACGATCGAATCTTTTAATAAAACTGTATTATTTTAAATTATGCAAAACGTCAACTGAGTATGCGGGTGGTTTAATTTCAGCATCCCTTGTGCTACGTGGAGATATGATGCACCCCCTTTAAAACGTGATCCGAAACTCGTTGCAGTATGCGGAATTTTATTTGGACAAACCGAATATGTTTGGTATGTCCACAACACTGGTGAAATGTGGGTGATTTGCAGCAAATGTCAAAATCATGTGTTTTTGTTGTGAACATTTGATAATCTGTATTATAGATGCTTTAGAGATGATATAGAGTATCTGACCTTTAAAAATATTGTGTCAAATCTCTTTCTTTCGAACAATTTTTTTTTTTTTTAAATATATGAATACCGCACAACAGTCTCAACTGCTCCCAACCGTCTAGAGCCAGTGAGTCTATGGCATCCCCAAACAGGATATGTTGCGAGGCTGAAGGTAGTGGGGAGGGGAAAGAGATACATTATACAATACATTTGGTTGTATTGTATAATGTAGTAAATTAAGTTTTGTATAGTACGATGGGAAAATATTTCAATATTTGCACTTAAGCTCGGTAAAATAAAATAAAACACACTTTTTAACCATTTTTTACTGGCATAACTCGAAAAAAGTGGGCGGTGTTACGTGGCAATTTTGACCTTATCGCCACCAGTGTTAGGAGAACGTGCTTTTGTTAGAATCTTATGAATAGCATCGCCTTATGAACATTAACCTTTTGAGATGAATTGTGACAATAATAATATTATATTTAAATTTAAATCAACTTTAAACCATTAATGCTTATCTATTATTAAATATTTCAATAATGTTAATTATCTTAAATATGAATATGAAAAAAAATCTAGAAACTAAAAAAAACAATTACTATTTAAAAAAATAATATTATATATTCAGCCCTTTCCATTAATGTTAAAATATTTACAAACTTCTTTTATACTCTTAGTATTAGCTCATGTGTTAGCCGCGAGGTGTGTAAACGAAGCTAATAGGGTTGTCCAGACACCGCGAGGCTAGTGCATGAGCCGATCCCAACTAGCAAGCAAGTCAATTAATACTTGAACATTAATGGATGTGCCCGGATTTATTATTATTTTTGATATTGATTTCATACACTTTACTTTACCCTTTTGTCTGTTAAATTATTTATTTGTTAGTTGGGAATGGCTCACGTGCGTTGTCCGTACTGCTTGGACAAAACTATGAAGGTATACAAACTTCAGAGCAATATTATACCAGAAGGGATAGCTTTGCGAAACAGTGTAGTCAAGATTGTTGATTTTTTCCTGACTCGGGCGTGGCTAGGATTTTCGAGGACACACCTTTTTACATCTATTTATAACACGTATCGATATAATGTTTTGTTTATTTGTAGAACCACTTTTTTACAGTATTGTTATTAACAAAATATAGGATATAACCTTAAAAACCGTCGAGTTATGTCGCATAGCAAAACGTAGTGGGTGGAGTCACCAGAGACGCGGGAGACGAAAAATATACTTACATACCTAAAAGTGGTGTGATATTATGTGACAACTTGTCTCGTCTCTTTCTCTCTCACGGTTTACGACGTGAAATCCTGGAGAACGTAATTTATCCTAAATTTGTATAGGTTGGGTTAAAATATTTAGCTCTCTCTTCATATATATTCTTACTCTAAGATAAAAACTAAGTGTAAAGATTTTTATATTTTGGAAGAAACGAATTTTATTTGAGAGTTGTAAGTCGATTCCAAATCGAGATAGGCAACAAAAATCCCTCGAAAAAGCGTTCAATTATATTTTCGTTTGTCTTTTCCCTTACGTCATTTAATATTTTCTTGGATTCGTTTCTTCCCCAATTTCTTCTTCGTTTTTATTCCTGATCACTCGAACTTCCATCTGCACGGACAGAATGTCAGTTTTTACGAGTTGAAAACTTTTTCTCCGTTGCGAACGCAAAAACATTCACTGTAAAAGAAGAATAAAGGAAAACAACTGCAATAATTCTGGAAACGTTAAAGTTTTGCGAGGTTTTAATTGAATTCCGAATGACATACTGTTTGGAAATTATATAAAATTTGTAAAATGGAAAAAAAATCAATTCCTGCCCCTCGTAACGGTATTCGCATTTTTGTACGTTAGTTTTTTTCTTCCCGAATTTGAAAAAGAAAACATTTTTAAATATATTTACGGTCTTCGTTTTGTTCCCTTATTGAGTTTGATTTGATATGTTCCAGATTTAATTCCGCTAGTAATAATAAAAACATTTTGAAAAAAAGTTGTCATTGAGAACGTTAGTATTTAGTGTTAACATAATCAAAGCATTCTAATATTTCTATTATGTTCATTTTAATTTATTTTGTTTAATTTATTTTGAACACAAATACAATATTTACAGAAACATATTCTGAAGTATTATCTTAATATAAAAAAAATTGATGTAAATATTTCAAATGAATGTGATATTTATTTGTTACATACATAATATTATAATTGGAAAGTACAATACAGAAGCGCTAATACTGTGCCTAGGTTAATTGTTAACACCTGATACACACACAACAAATACAATTATTAAAAACAATGTTGCAGACAAATGACACAAGTTGAAACTGCATCATCTTCTCCAATTTCTGAATTAAATGTTAGAAAAGGCTTGCAAGGAACACTTAAAGATAACATAAATAATATTAGCTACCCATACAAGAAATCATTAAAGTTAACACATTATAATTGATATTTCGAAGGTGAACATAACTCCCATAAGAAAACAAAAAGGCAAACGCTTCATTCTTTTACAAGTAAGAGTTCATAAAACTTACCAGAAATAAGAAAATATACTTGACAAGTATTGTAAGTGTTGAGAGCAACTGTTCTCATCTCATCTCATCCCTGCAGCATCCCTCGAGTGCCATACATAGTATCGCGGACCAACTAGTATCAAGTCCCTGATCCTCCCTCGCTGCTTCTTTCTTCCTCTCTCTCTACTCTCCACTGATCTAACTCCACTCCCAAGTCCTTCTCCACCAATAGCAATTCCACGGACTTGTTAGCGAAGTTAATTCTTTCCTTCAACTTTGGTCGACAGAGGAATACGCCGTTTAATGGCGGGGGAGAGTTGAACATAAAAACCAACAAGTTGTGTCACGTGGGGTCAGCAGAGAGATTATTTGTTTTAATAGATATATCTTGTTATTAATATCGCTAGAATCTCTTTTCATTTGTAAATAGATGGGATTACGCAAACGACTGTGGTCTTTTATATTTCATAGTTTTATTAAAAAAACAGATATTATTTAAAACGTACGTAAATAAATATATATTTATTAATACGATACACCCAGCGTAATTGATTGTCAGGTGTTCGAATGTGCCCATCTCTGAAAATCAACGCAGTGATAATTGCCGGTAAAAACTTTACATGCCTTAAATATTTTTAGTTTAAAATATTAGTTTTATTTATTTTATTTTAGTTACTAGTACATCGAAGTTCAAAAAGTATCTAATTATAATTTATATTCTTTTTGACTTAATAGTAATATTGTAACTTATATTCATACTTGACATTACTAATGTATTTTAAATGGTTCTTACGGGCAATTTTTTAATTTATTAATGGGCATAATTTTGATGGTTTCCGGCAGCGCATTATGACGTTTCATTCATTTATAAAGTAAGCTGTTTATGTATTGGCTTTATTCTTTTTTGGTAGTCTGATTTCTTTGCATGTTCTTGTGAATATCCACGTTGGAAATAATTTTGTTATAAAAATATTTTGCCAACAATTTCTTCTTCATTTTATGTATACATATCGATGTGTTTAATGTTAGCATCTGTTTCTCTGGCATTTTAACTTCTTTTGAGGATCTATTTCGTCTAAGTATAGTTCACATTGGTCTATTTTATTTCATTCTCTTTTGATGATCAGAAAATAGTTAGCTGTGTTATTGCATTAGGAAACAATGATTTCAAATCAGTCATTACAGTTAGTAACTGTATTCACGCAATAATGGGAAATTATATCATGGTGACATTTGTTTCTTTTTGTAGTTATTCTCACTAGTCCTTCAATCACACAACTTATCACGGACCTGCTTTTGCCACGGTTTAAAACAAAAACACGTCAAATAATCAAACGAAAGTTACCACTATTGCAATCACCATAAAATTATTTAATTAATTACGATTTTGAGCCGAGTTTCGCTTTCAAGTATTTTAAACAATGGCAGACCAACAAATATTAAAATTGGTAGCGATCGTAGCAATTTCACTAATTCGCGCAAATAAAAATTACCATTCATTGTAATCGGGCGAATTTCCGAAGCGAAAAGCGGTAAATCATCGTTTCCATTCATTGCTCTGGTTTAATTGACGTTTTTATTGCCGACGTATAAACAGAGCCAGAACCTTCGCGAGCTGGGGAACCCCATGGTAAACGGCACGTTCCATTGTACTGGTTAATTTTGTACGTAATTTGTAAATGTCTAGGATTTAACACGAAGGTAAACAAGTCAAAAGGATTCTGGATGGTGAAACTTTGCTAATAAAGTGGACTTAGCTCTTCGCTTACTGAAATTCTGCAAAATATAGGTTTATGCCTTCCGCATAAATCTAACAGCCTATTCGAATGAATTTGAATACATTTAATTACAAAAATATGATGCTCCTATTTTTGTACTTTCATATTTTCGTAAGAAACAATCACTTTGTGCTTTTAAATATTCAATGAAAATGAAATAATAACCCTGTTTAAGATCACAGATTTTATTTTAATTTTTATGACCAACTGCTTATGCTTAGCATCATCGGGGTACAAAATTAAACTAAACAATAAAATAAAAAGTGTACGGTTATTTACAGACAAAGAGAACGAAAAACGCAATAATAAAAAAGTAAAAAAAAAACATAAATAATAAATAAAATAGCATAAATCATAATTTAAATTTTAAGTTGATGTGTGTATATCTGAAAGGACCTGCCAGGTAAGTATGTTCCTTTATATTTTCTCTTTAAATAAATATTAAAATCAACTAGAAAATAAAATCTGTACAGCGCCCTTGAGGTGATTTTTCACAAAAAACGGCGCTATAATAAAAACATACGGACAACACAATACAAAAAAAGAGAACAATGTGAAAATAACATTTATACATAGTCTGTTCAAAAGAAAAGGTGAATTTTTAATTTTCGCGGGCTGTGTACGTTCGATTATCGTTTGTTTTTTGTTTTGTTGGTACACAAATGTTTATCATATGTTAACATTATCAGTCATTTTAGATTAGTGGTTTGTTTTTGACCACTGAAAAGGTTAGTCACGTTTTTGTGTGTTCTTCGTTTTTTTTTACTTTTGAAAAAAATGAATCAAATAATAAAATCCATGATTTGTTTTTCCACAACTCCAGGACGCTCATCGTCATTAACATCTTCTCGGCCTTCTGTAAAGCGCTTGTACCACTTATAAACATTTTTTTTGAAACAAAGTAGGCTCGCCGAATACCAAAGTCAACATTTTAAGTGCGTTGGAGCACTTTATTCCATTTTTAACGCAAAATTTAATACATATTCTTTGATCCATTTTTTTTCAAAAGTAAAAAATCGAAAAACACACAAAAACGTGACTAACCTTTCCAGTTGTCAAAAAAAAACCACTAATCCAAATTGGCTGATAATGCTAACATATGATAAACATATGTGTACCAACATAACAACAACGAAAAGTGATAATCGAATGTACACAGTCCGCGAAAATTCAAAATTATTCAATTCAATTTTCTTTTGAACAGGCCTCGTATATTTGTGATGCTTAAGCTAAGCGAAACCGCTCGGTCATAAAAAAATAAAATAATATCTGTGATCTTATACAAAGTTATAATTTCATTTTAATTTATACTTTTAATTTGTGGGTTTTAAGTCCATTGAAATACTATGATCAAAAAACATCAAAACTTTTTCCATCTTTCTAGTTGCAGATGCAGATTTGAATGTTATTAGTAACAATTTTCCTTAACGGGGATAATAGAGTAGAAGGATTAACCTATATTTATTTATTTTGACCTATTTCACGATAGCAAATACTTATAAAGGTATATTTTTTGAGGTAAGGTAAAACAAACATAATTTCTACTTTCTCATTGTGAATGTTTGAGAACATATTCAATCATCGTCGGTGATATAGCATGATTGTGCACGATCAAGTAGCGATTTGATGATTACGTAAATCCTCAAGAGATCTTCGATATAAATCTAAGGGAAATGGAACTTTCTATTGATTTTATCTAGGTGATACTTAATATGGTATCAACACATTAATTGAATATGATGCATCTTTCGAGCACCATTATGTCCGAGAAAATGGAAATCATTCTTCATAAAGCAGCGTCTATGGTCAATTGTGAGATGAAATAAAAGCTTTTGATTCTTATCTTCACCGAGCGTTCGAAGATGGAACTTTTGTTTTACTATATCGAGCGGTTCGGATGAGTAGCATTGGCCATGATCGGGAATAAAGTTCTTATGTTTTTATCATTTGGGACGTTCATTACATTGAAAATTTTAAAAGTTGGAATTATGGAAAAAAAAATGATTTTCCAAAATTAGTGTTTTCAATTTCAAATGTGTGTTAAAATTTACAAAAAAACGATTTTTAAAATCACCTTCAGGGAAAAGTGGTATTGTTTTTTATTTGATTTTATGGATGCTAACTAATATAATCCTCTGCTAACTAGCTGAGGTTTATACAAATACCCCTCATAATTAATATTACTATCGCCATCTGATGGTTGCATTTAATTGACTGCATTTAAGTTTACATTAATGAGTTTTTAGGGAAAAAGTCTTTACTGGATAAAAAACCCCAAGCAAGGACAATATAAAAAAAAGCTGTAAAGTAAGTGGTATTGAAAAGTAAAGTAAAGTGTCACAATTAAACTTAATTACATATCTTTTTTCAGAGTGGTAGATACGCTGTATCGCCCTGGTGAAAGACCACCATTTAGAATCGAAAAGTTGCTTGAAATGGCTTTGGCCGTGTTTGGTGACCAGATCTGAATAGCCAAGTACATCCCAACCTTCCTCTTCCCAATCTCCTTCCCCTACTCACTACCTTCAGCCTCACAACATACCCTATTTGGGGATGCCATAGTCTCACTGGCTCTAGACGGTTGGGAGCAGTTGAGACTCTTGTGCGGTATTCATATAAAAAAAAAAAATTACATTAACTTACCAAAATTTTGAAAACTCTCAAGACAATTAGGTAGGTACATTAAAACGGGAAAATAAAGAAAAACAACTTTTGAATTTGGTTTCCACAAATATTTGTTTTTTTTTTACTTGAGTAAAAAAAAAATACAAGAGAAGAGTTTCTGTGAACATAGTATGTATATATATGTTAAAAATATTAAATATTAAAACAACATCAATAACCAACAACAAAAATATGAAACAGAAAAAGCCAGAAAATAAAAAAAGACAATGGTCACAACCGAGACTCGAACTCGGATCCTCTACTCTATCCGGGAGTAACGCTTCAACCAATTCAGCCTTTGGAAACTTATTAGAAACTGACATTTTTAATCGATCTCATTCTTTTCACTGAAGATTATTGATATTATTTTTTTAATTTTCTTTCGATTGATTGATTATTGATATTATTCAAAAAAATAAGTGCCAATGCTTTAAAATGAATTCTAATTTCAAAATTGAAAACATTCATTTGAACTTTGTATCTACCACGTGGTCATTGGGCGCGTGCGTCGTACGATATCAAATTCCTACCATATTCATTATCTTTCACATAATACGCAACATTAATACGAATCTTACATTCTCGACGAAGCAAACAAATTAACAAGTATTAATTAGTGGAATAGCTCTTAATCTATGGCGGCATCCCGAGTGGGGCCGGCAACACAGGGCGACCTACTACTGAAACGCCATCGGAATTCCTACATAATTTATACTGGAAACTTTACCTAGTAACGTGCCGCTCATACATTGCCCCGCTGCGGTGTGGCCATCTATGTAAATTGGGCTCATTACTTTCTAACAATGCGAGAGCGGAGGCATTAAATTAAAGACGAGATATAATTCGAAGGCTTCGTCTCCGATACAAGTTAAACACTGAACAGATAGTGGGTGCTTTCACACAGTACACAAACTTCCCAAACGTAACATGAGCTGGTCAGAAACTACAAATTTATAAAATACTTTAATTTTAAGGTGTTCGTAATTTTAAACTTACTATTGAAACACATATACGTAAAAAAAAATTGAAAATATCATTTGAAGTTGCACAGCGAATCAAAAGTTTTTGGTGTCGATGTTCCTTGGAATTAATTTAAAAACATATTTAGAATAGCATTTTTTTGCTGTCATCAAATCCGGTTTCAAAAAGTACGTGTCTGAAAACAATTTGATATATCACAAGGTGCTATTCTTTTTTTAAAATTTAGCAATGAAGTAATAAGTAAACAGTAACACAATCAACACTTTTTTACTGGCCTAACAAAAGCTTATTTTATCAAGTAATTTTTTCTCCCATATTTTAATACATCGGAAACAATCACTCAAAACAAGAAAGAAAAAAACATTTAAGCTGTATTAACTAACTAACCATCACGCCGTTTCTACGCAGGGGTAGGCAAAGAGGACGGACCGCCATATAACTCTGTCTTGGCACGCACTCCTTGCTTCATTCACATTCATACATCATCTCATACATACTCTTCTGTTATTCTGACTCTTTACATGACCCGATTCAAGTATTTGATTTACTTGATCGTGCCATGTCTTTCTCGGGCGTCCTCGACTTCTCTTTCCATTCACTTTCGTATCATATATTCTTTTTACACTCCTTTCTTCGTTCATTCGCTCTACATGCCCAAACCATCTAAGCGTTCCTTTCTTGATTCTATTCATTACGCTCTATTAAACTGTATTAAGAACATTTATTGAGGAATGGAATCCAAATAGCATAGATCCATAGAACATGCGTTGTTTCAGATGCACTAAAATGCGATCAACGGTCGGGCCACGGAGACATGGACAGTGGACATAAATTGTGAATAAGGCCCACTTATACCACTTGGTAAACACATCGTCGGATAGTACCTACGCTTCGGGTGGTGGGCGGGAGGTTTCTGGGCTGAGTGACCAGTAATTGAAAAAAGTGTCACCGGGACCAAAATGCCATCTACATTTAAAAAAAAAAAATAACTAGGGTCAGGGAACGCTGGTTAAATTCAGTCAGGTAAGTCCCGATACACTTAGTATAATAAGTTTATTCAGAATTGTACATGGTCACGATACGTTTTTTGGCCACTAAAAGTTGCATTGAGATGATTGTGCAGTATATTTGTATCTACATAATTGCCGTATGGAAAGCGACTATTTTCTCCCAGCCATATATACACTTCTAATATGAACGGGTGTTTTTTCCCGTCCGTATCTCTATAAACCACGATACAAAAATTCCGTAGATCATTATTTATGGAGTAAATTATGTGGCGTTCGAACGCAGTTACAGCTATTAGATCACGACTCATTTTATAATATTTAACTGAGAGCAAAAACGAATGCCGTATAGTGGTCGTTAGTTTTCAGTGATCGTGGTGATATTTGTTAGTACCATATCATATGCCCAAATTAGTAAAATTGCACAAGTTTTTCAATGATCAAAAAGACAATACAAAAAGACGTTTTGCTGTTAAAAAAAATAGAAATATTGACTTATTAACGATAACCCAGAAATTTCAGACTAAAAAGCTTTGCAATTTTAATGCTCAACTTTAAGTTCGAGAGTTGAGTTTCGAATATTGAGATAACCATCATTCAATGAAATTTTAATACTTTACAGTGTAAACTTAATTTAAAAATCGGTATCGGCGATGTTGCAATTATTTTTATACGGAAAATGAATTTAAAACATACCTCATTTAACAATAATAATAATATTTGGACGATTTGTATAGTGCCGTTTTTGTGAAAAATCACCTCAAGGGCGCTGTACAGATCTTATTTTCTATCATTACATATCAATTCCTAGTAAAAATAAGAAAATATACAGTAACATATTTACCTGTCAGGTCCCATTTACTAACTTAAAATTATGATTATGATTTTTATTTTATTTTTTATTTTATTTATTTTATTTTATTTTTTTTTCCGATTTAGGGCATGAGAGCGAAATTAAAAGAATGGACTTTCTGAATTTGTCAAACAGTACAGGATTTGTTTAAAATTTGCATATCTAAAGGTGATTCGTCAAGAGACAGATTATTTGTTTGTCAATTTCTCCTTTGAAGGTCTGCCAATATAAATAATAAATTTATCAAGCTATAATTACCTTTTAAGTGTTTCTAATATCTTGGTTTAGGAAGTTTGCGTACCAAGAATAAGTGCTTTAAATAAATATCGTGTCAGTAACAATCCATGTAATCGTTTATTTTAAAATGTATATTTGAAATTAAGCATACAAAATTTCAAAAAGTTGTTATAATTATTAATAACCAAACATTTGCAAGTGAATCTTGACTAGAGTCACTCCGGGGTTGACATTTAGAATTTTCCACTGTTATATTTTGTCTCCCTCGAAGTTCGTGCTTATTTAAATGTAGTAGTTTGGCTCAATCTACAATATTAATGTTATTTTATTAATTTTTCACATCATTTGCTTAAATAAGAAAAACGTTACATTGGATATTAAAATATATATTTAAATTGGGTTAAGTACAATCGATGTTAATTTAATAATTGTGTATGTACTTTGTTCAAACAAGAAAAATCATAATGTTATTTTGGTAAATATTAATTAATACCGACGCAACGCTGCGATTGAATTATGTGGAACACAACAGCTGCTATCCGAAGAAAATATATCGTTTGTTTGAACACAAAAGATAACAGGCAAAGTAAATCGAATTATGGGACAGACTCGAGCGGAAATGTTTTATGGCTTATTTGATAAAATGTAATCACAGAAAACAAATTTTTAATTATACACTTTATTTGCGAAATAAAAGAACGGTTCGCGACCAAAATCAACATTTATCGGAGATCGCCGGTGTTCTAAAAATATAATACAAATTAACGTTTCACGAAAATATGTAGGTAATTTGTATTTTCAATCAAATTTGGATTCTACATGATAATTAATACAAATTTCTGTTTATTAAACTGTATTATTAAACAATGAAATATTATTCTCAGAGGGAATCCAATTTTCTCAGAAAGGAGATTATTTTTGCATAAGAAATTCAGAAAATTTTAAATTCATTGAGATTCTATTTCTCGAAAGGAGGCTAATCTTTTTTTAAATTGGCAAATGTCAGATGAGATTATAAAAAAACTCGTTTAACAAAAGCTTTCATAAATTCGCTTTAAATTGTTGGGGGCAATTCAGCATTACTGAGATGCAAAAAGCGGGCAGAATAATTGCAGTTGGAACTGAATAGGCAAACTTCCATTCTGTGAAAAAATGCTTATTAACTTTTTCCCTGGACCAATTATGAGAAGGTAGGTAATCCTGGAGCATAATAACCGTAATGGTAACATTTAACTTACCGGGATACTTTGAGCGTGCAAGGAAAAAGCTGCTTTATTGAAAATTAGTTTACCTTCGTGGTTTTTTCAATCTCTCTAATATAATTTTGTGTACCGTTTGACGAGGGTTGGTTGGGCTGGGGGCCACGGGGGGGGGGCGAAAGGAAGAGACTACAATTCATTGTTTTACCACGATGCGATGGTGGCCAAACGTCTCTACCGATTAGACACGAACGATTCATGGCTTAAAGGGGAAGGTTATCTCAAAATACAGTATAAACGCTTTTACGAAAAATCTTCGTAAATATTTTAAGGGATAAAAATAAATTACACGTAGAAGTGAAGCAGTTATTGAAGAAAAAAATGTTCCATTTTAGGTTTCTTAAAATGTTTAATTAATGCTATTGTGCTATTAGTTTTTGCCCTTTTCATGTGATGAAAAAATCGAAAGAAAAAAAAATCACAAAGAGCCCATGAGAGGTGAAGTGGACCAACTGTCATATTCATCGCTTACATGACTCATTGTTTATTATGCTTTTTTGTAATCAGTATTATCTTAAAAAAAAAACCAAACTGTTTCTTTATGTACCAAACATCCATATTTGTTAAAACTACAAAGAAAAATTTCGCTTAAAAATAATGTTAAATGCTGGTAGAGTTAAAACTTGGAAAAAAAGTGTTACCATTTTGTTCTTTCGTTTATTTCACTTCTTATGGGCTCAAATATATCAAAGAAAAGGTAACGTTTATTGACATTAATTCTATTTTTGTAACTGATAATTCGTGGTGAAATTCCATTTTAATATGAATTCGTGATTAAAAAACCCTTTACAACTTTTTTCCACTTCTTTATAAATCAGTTGAAATAAGCCACAAAGAGTTTGAAAAAATCATTAATTCATATTCATCGACGTACACATACAATAATATGATAGAGGCGGGAGGCTAAACACTTGCGCCAAAGCCTCCAAAGTGGTCGTCTCGTGGTGATCTCTGTGTCGTTTTCTCCGAGTCTCGAGCGAATACCCCAACGATCATCTTACGGTGATATCCGTGCTTGAAATTCATCCCTCTCACGCTGCTCCAGGCTGGTAATTGGTGTAGCATTCGGTCGGCATCTGATAAAATTAATACGATTAGCGTGTGTCGTACGTGGTTCGATCCATCGCCGTGTGGGGCGCTAAATTTCGAAAAAACATCTAGTTATAAAGATTATTATGAACGTTTAGCCTATCTGTATCTTTCTTCCTTTAAGTTAGAACCAGAACGATATTATTTACATGGGCGTGCAAAGTGACCAAATGCGCGTATATTTTACGTACATCTGTACGGAATCTTAGGAATCGTATTCTAATAATGTTTGTTTTTATGCACAGTGTTCAATGTCGTCGTTTATAATGTCTACAGTGTCAAAAGACACGGCTTCTTGTACAAGCTATTTCGTGGAAATAACTTGTGTTATTCCTTCGCACGCTTCAAACATCAGGTTTTATTCAAAGTATTTGCCAACGAACGTACACATAGAGTAGGAACCAGGTTTTTTGGCCAGTGGAGCGCGCATTCGTAAACCCGAACGACAATAATGTGACTATTCATACCTACCTAAACACTTTTTAAAACTGGTATAAACTGTAATTGTTTCTTTTATATTTTAAAATTAGTACTTAATTGCTTAATGAAAATGAAAATATAACTTATCATCGGGGTACAAAATTTTACAAATTACAAGTTTAATTTTGTAGCCTGATGATGTTTAGACTATGCGAAACCGGTTTGTCATAAAAATTAAAATAAAATCTGTGGTCTTATACAAGGTTATTATTTCATTTTTATTAAATATGTCAAACCATAGTGATTGCTTTCTACGAAAATACTTGTTTGATTGCTTGTTGAGTTGCAGTTATTTGTACATTGTAGATTGTGACGTGTAATAAATTCGTATTCGGGTATTAAAATTAGAAGTGGAGCGTGAAAGCGTATTAACAATACTCTAATTTTATACTATTTGGAACTAATTAATATTAAACATTTTTCTATGCAATCAATAATACGGATGCCGGGTTTTTTTAATTACGCCTAGTCCCCGTCCTGATTGCCTGGGTTTTAAATAAATAAAAAATGGATTAAAACGAATTTAAAAGATAACATCGTAAATAATTAATCTTTTTCCGTATTAAAAGCATTATTTCACAAGAAAAATGCCAAGTATTTATTATTTATCTATAATACAATACATAATTCATTCTAAGAAAGTCCTGCCAAGAAATCGGATTGCGTCATCATTCCCTGCTTTATCTGCAGTCACATTGGTTAGAATAATGCTCACAGCAGTAAAAACCTTATCTTAATGATGGTCATTATTCATAAATACGTTTACTTGAAAGTGTTTTCGTAATGAGTTACGTATTTAACCATTTTGTCGAATTTAAATTTTTCGGTAAACTTGCATTACGACTCCAGAATGCATGGAAAATATAACTAATTTCTGTCTTTATAGCCTCCTTATAATAAACACAACATGAATTAAAAAAAAACTGAGCAATCAAACCGAATGCTTTATTTTTCTGGGAGAAAATCATGTTAATTTTATGCAATTTCAAAAATTAACTGTTTTTACAAAATAAATAAATGCACGAGCTCTGCACAGTGAGAATTTCGAATCGTGTCATATGAAAAGAGTGTATGTTTAAAAAAAAACACACGACGTACTTGTAGTGTTCGGGTACATAAGCCATGTTTCAATGACGTTATCGATTATTTATTACAAAATATTTAACACGTATGTTAATGTCTTTTTTGTAGATAAATAAACATTTTTTTTTTTAAATCGTAAATGTAAAATAGGGTCAAAGTAACAGATGATAAATGTGTTGGAAAACTTCTAATTATTCTTAGTGTTGAAATTATAACACCTACGATGTAAACAATTAGCATTAATCGCCTGATTCCTGTGTGTCTGATGGCGTCAAAAGGAGGAAGTTTAATCAAGTCGCCTGTAGAAAGAACGAAATGATCCGATTCGTTCCGGTAAATGCTTCCGTGAACGGGATCTGTGTAGTGCTTTAGTACTGAGGCGCTTCCGCGTTTACGCTATGAACTACCCTAGTTGCACCAACCGAATAATTCGTCAAGCAACCTGGCACCTTCACAAAAGTTCTACTCCGATGCACGATGGAATTATTACTTCGTTGTGATTAAATGCTTTTTTCGATGCGGGGATTATTTTATAATTACGTCTTTATATGCGCTGTATCGCTTCAGATTCCTGCTTGAGATGCATCCCAAGAGTACTCTTTGTACCTCGCCGGGTTTTTCATTATCATTCTCAATGCGAGCGGTGATAAAATTGCTTTAGTTTTGTTGTTAGAAAAAGTGTTAAAGATTTGCAAAGGAAATAATGAACTAAAAGTAAATGGGTTTCTTTTGGCAGCTGGAGGGGCACAAATAGGAAAATTGAAATGAATTTGCAGCCGCAGATAGAAAGATATGGTTTTAGTATCGGAGTTGACGGGGTGGTAAAGACCCCATTAAAATATTTTTTCACTAACGACTATAATGTAAACTTGTCGTACCTTTTAAAATGATTTCTTTTAACGGGATATATTAAAATTGGTCACAAGTCTCTGGAGATAGTCTTTAAAATTCCACGGTATAGGAGGGATGAATAGAAAAAGTTGAACATAACTGGTAGTTGGTATAGTTATATAGTTAGTATTAGTAGTATTGGTATTGTATATAGTTAGTTGGTATAGTTGAACATTATTGTGAAAGAGAAGATTTTTTTAAATATTTAAATAATATCAACCGAGAAACAAACTCGGAGCCTCTACTCTATCCGGGAGTTTCGGTTCTGTGACCATTGTCTTTTTATTTTCTCGCTTTTCTGTTCTTGATTATTGATATTATATAATATTAAAAAAAAGCATTAATGCTTTAAAGTTACTTTTAATTTCGTTTTTTTGTCATTTGGGTATCCGTAATATACGATATTTGGTTTCATTCTCACAAAATAATTTCACGATATATTGTCCTGTAGATAATTTCAGAATATCCCTGATAAAAAAAACATAATTATAAATCAACACATTGCTTGGGATGATTTTAAGAAAACCATTTTTTTTACTTTGTTTAACTATTTTTTATTTAAGACCTGACCGGTTTCACCTAATTACGAACATCTTTAGACTTATGCGGTCCATCATAAGGTAAAACCGGTCAGGTCTTAAATAAAAAAACAGTGAAATAAAGTTAAAAATGCATTGTTATTAAAAATCTGTTGACAAACAGTTTCAAAATTAGAAATTGGTTGGAATGTTAATACCCGTGTATCCCCATCTTTTTGCCCTCCACGCACCTCTCAGCTTCACAACATGTCATAATTGGGGATTTCATTTTTGTGCCGGTGTTAAAAATGATCATATGACTGATAACACTAACGTTTTAACAAATTGCATTTCGGAATTTTTATCACAATGTTACAAATATTACCAATGAAGAATATAAAAATGTGAAACGTAATGATGTTTTTGAGAAAAGGTTTAAACTAGCCGATAACTCAAATGTTTGACCAAATAACAATGATGAATAATTTGCAAAATTTATTTGAATGATTTTTTTTTTTTTAAATATTAACAAGAAAAAATAATTTGATTAATGAGTAAATGAGAACCCTATTGGCCGTTTTAATTTAAGTACTAACATTCAAATCCTTAGCTGATATAGATAATCTATCATCGCGAATTCTGGATTATGAAAATAAACGAGATAAATCTTGATTATTCCTTTGTAATGAAATGTCCAATATGATGCCACCGAGCAGGAGGTTTTTAACCACAATTAATTGACGCGGCCGCGGGTTAAATTGAGATGAATCGTTAAACTTTCTAGAAAGTTTAGATGAAATTATTAGTTATTAAGGGGAATCGGAAGTTTCGGCTAATCCTTTGATTGCAAACTGGATATTTTGATGCAGATTAACGAGCAAAGCGGTTGGATAATACATTGATGTATATTTTAATGTTTATTTGTATAATATAATATTATATATTTTAACATTATAAACGAAACAAAAAAGATTACAAGTGAGCTTCGGCAACCACATTCTCAGAAGAATAATATCATGAAATTATTTATATTAGAAAAACACATCAAAATATGAAATGGCTTAAAAGTTAAATTACAAAATAGGACCTAGTAATGATGACAAATAAAAAAAATAATGGAAGTAAAATAGTTAGATCTATATAAGTGTCATATATATTTGTTTTAGACATCTTTTAAGTAAATATATCTTTAATTGGACGTATTTATGCAGAAAGCCTCCAACCTACAATTTGCCAATATCGAGTTTTATATGTTTTACTACAGATAAATGCGAAATTTCTATGTGCTGAAAACATCCAAGCTTCAAATGCAATAGATATTTTTAGTAACCAACATTGCAGATATTTGACTTAAATTGAAGTTAAATAAGATTAAAAATTATGATAACATCAAAGATGTATTTAAAAAAAAATACATTGATAGATAATAAATGACCTATTTACAATAATTCTCATAAAGAAAAAAACACTTATATTCACACATTTGAAAATATAACCAAACAAAAGTATTGTTATATTTTCAAACTTTTTAGGGTTAGATGCTTTTTGCATAACTACGTCCAATTGCGTTAATATTTTGTATTATGTGACGTCAGTAGCTTAAGCTAATTAGGTAAAGCATTTTATCGAGTAAATACAATAAAATGTCTTGATTCCATATTTAGTTGAGAGAATAGATGACAAGTGACTTTTGTTATCACTAGGCTTATGCGTGATTGTAACATACAATAGTACTGCTAGATTATCTAGTCAAATTCATTTGATAATAATCTTTTGATTTCATAATCACTCATTCACAGGAAACCAGAAATTTAATAAGGACGGAAGAGTAATATTCTGCATTCTACTAAAATACAAAAAAGATTATCTAAGTACTCGAAAGTAGAAAATCCGTCTTTAATTATAATTCTGAAAAAATCTTCAAAATCGTTCAAAACTCAATCTACAGTTCCATTAAAATGTTTCCGGTAAGCCCAAGTATTCTCTTCTTCCTCCCTTGTTTCCAATGTTTGTCTTTGCTGTTGATTTTTCTCTTTCACCTACCCATAATTATGTTAATATTTATATATTAAAAGAAAAAATTCAATGTTTTTGATTTGTACCTACAGATGGAATAAAGCTAGAAATTTATTGGGTTAAATACATGGTATATTCCCTTTACAGTTCAAAAATCTTGTTTTCGTTAAGCCAACATTAAATTAACAACCTTTTTATAGTAAGCCGCACAAGAGTCACAACCAGTGGCGGCTCGTGAGTTTTTAGTGTGCTAGAGTGCTAAGATTAAAAAATAGGACATTGTTAGTGTTGCTGTAGCCGAGAATGATGAATGAAGATTTTCAGGATTTTTCAGTTTTGGTGGTGCACTGCACGGATTCCTGAAAAATCTTCATACAAAAATTTCGAAAAAAAAAAAATGTTTTCGGCTAAAACAACATCAATGATGACGTTTTTTTTCAATCTTACCACTCTAGCACACTAAAAACTCACGAGCCGCCACTGGTCACAACTGCTCCCATCCGTCTAGAACCGGTGAAACTATCGCATCGTCAATCGGGGTATGTTGTGAGGCTGCAGGTAGTGAGAGGGGGGAGAGGAGGGGAAAGAGGAAGGTTGGGAAGTACCAGGCTATGTAGATCTGGTCACCAAACATGGCTAAAACAATTTAAAAGCAACGTTTCGATTCTGAATGGTGGTCTTTCACCAGTGCAATACTCAGAGATACGTGCCGCATATATACTTTATATTATCTCATTTGAATTAAATGTGTAATTAGAACCTGCAACCTTTTGATTTATAGTCGAGCGTCTCCCCACTAGACCTTGGAGGCCGTCAAAATTTACCCATCGATAAATCTACATTATTATAAAAAGTACCTCATCAGAGAAGGTAAATTGACGAATTTAAAGAAAGAGTGTTCAAAATTCTGGTGCATGGTAACTATTGATTCATAAAACACATTGGTAGGTAATACATAGTAGATGATTGTAAAATGTATGCGTTTAGGCTTTAGTTAAAGACATAAGACACCGCATCAAAAACCTTGATCGCACGTAAAAAAGGTAATCTTCTTACGATTTTTATATTGTTGCTTCTCATCACAGCCTTCCTTAATATTTTCATCCTTTCACCTCACCCAAAGCCTAAAATTAAATAATGCTCACAAAAAAATATAACAAAAAATATGAATTTAAGGGATCGTCTTATATGAAAATGAAATTTAATATCGGGTTAATGACGCGGTTGTAATATTTCGTACCTTTCTTCGTACTATGGTATGAAGGAATTCAACAGGAGGTCTTTATTAATTTGAAAAAATATAGTTTTGGTAGGTAATGGGAAATGAAATGGAAGGAGCTTTGTGGAGGAAAAATTCATTATTTTTCCTCGTAATTTTTTCTTAATTAAATTTGGGGTATATCTCTCGGAACATTGAATCAACCCTGGCACAAAAATCCTATTGAATAATTTGGTCAGATATTATAACAATCTACGTATTTAATAAATATAATAATATATCAATTTTGATTTGGTTTCTAGGTTTTTAGAAACATATCACCGGTTGGTCAATCCTTGGAGAGTCCTGGCACCTTCTAGCAAACCCTACATGGTTGCTGGTCTCCTGCTGTCCATTTAGTTCCTTGTGTCTGAGGAAGTAGTATTTGTCTCTAAATTATCCAGCCACCTATGTTTTGGCCTCCCGAAACTTCCTTGTCCTGTAGGATTATTTTAGAGGGGCCTCTTTCATGATAGGTTATTTTTCATTATTGCTTTATTCTAGCCCAACGGAAAGGTATAATTTAATGTTAAGTTTATTATTTATTTGTATTTATTTATTTAAGCCCGACTGGGTTTTTTCAATGCTTTTTTTTTCAGTGAATACAGCACAAGTCCTAACTGCTCCCAACCGTCTAGAGCCAATGAAACTATGGCATCCTCAATTAGGGTATTTTGTTTGGATCAAATTAGTAAGGGAGGGAAAGGAGATGGGAAAGATGAAGGTTCATAAGTACCTGGCTATTCAGATCTGGTCACCAAACACACAGCTAGAGCCATTTCGATTCTGAATGGTGGTCTTTCACCAGGGCGATACTATGAGTATCTACCACTCTGTAACATGCTGCAAATATACTTTATATTATATCATATGAATAAAACGTATTTATGGTTCGTAATCGTATACATATATTATTAAATTGGCTAGCTAATAGTTCTTCGTTACACATATATTAGAATACCGGTAAAACTAACAGAACATTACCATCTAACTTATGTGTTCTATAGATTGCAATACCTCCGCTTGCTATGTATGTATATATGTTTGTAGTATGTACAGGTAGCGGTTTCAACGTTTGAAACTACCTCTTAATCATACAAATTAAAACCACATTAAAGATCCATAAATTATCTGAAGTACTTAAAATTAATATCGAAATCGAAAATGAAACGAATCTTTTACGTAATTATTAAAACGAGAGGCAATATGAAATGTATCATCCATTAGGATTATTAGCAAGAAATCATATCTACCACGAAGGAGATATACGGTTTGATTCTAAAGATTAAGGACTTTGCTTGAGCTGAAATCAAAATTGAATCAAAGGATGCTCCGTCAGCATTAATGTCATTAGCGAAGTTTACCAACTCTACGGAAGTTTTAATGGTTTTCATGAATCAATTAGGAAGACGTGTAGTTAGAAGACTTCTGTTTTGAGGGATATTTTTAGGAAATTGAAAGGGTAATTTGTACAAGTTCATAATTGTTTTCAGACGAAAAATTATAATTTTCCCCCTTTTTTAAATTAAGCGAAATTACATGGAACTTCAAATTTTATTTTTAAGGGCTTTTAGTTTAGACGCGGGTAATTATTTAATTAAGATGTCGAATATAATAATTAGTCCAAAAAAGTGACATCTTTAAGGTTTAAAAAAAAAACATTGTCTCAATAATTTATTATTAATATCGCTTAGTATCGTTTCTTTCCTATGACAATATTTAAAAGGAATCATTAAGTGATCCTATAAGAAAGTCTACGTAGGCTAACAGTTATATGAAGGGGTTGATATATAATTTTAAGGCCAATTATGCACTATGTATGATGTTTATTGTCCGTTGACCAAAAGTTTTAATAGTTAATTTATTTTTTATGTAAAAAGTTATCCTAGGATTAGTTCAAATTGTTTCGTACTTTCGCACATCGCTTAGCGCCATTCTGTTTTTTTTTAAACATTTGAATGGTCCCCATTATACGCCGATTGTCGGTCCGCTTAAGTTTTTGAACAAATTGTGATTGGATAGGATAATAACTGATTAGAATTCGTCCAAAAAACTGAAACAGGCCAAAAGTTGACATTCAACGGGGACGATTATAATGTAAAAATAAAGAAACAAAATCGTTGAATTATGACGATGTCAAATGTGACGAATGTTGCAAAGACACCATCCTTAGACTAGAATGGAACCGATGCCTTTCCCCTCTGTTAAATTTGACGATAAACTAGCTCGTAATTAGTCTCTGGAGTAAGTATATTATACCAAAAAGTAATGCAATACAAGTGAAATACTGACTCCCCAAGAGTATAAACAAATTTAATATCGTTTCTACTACTTTATGCACTCCACCTGCAATCAAGATTCCGATTACGCGTTCTTATTGAATTCTAACGACGATCGTCAATGACTTTTAAAGTATCATGTTTATATAATTACCTACTAGGGTAGCAGAACCTTTCAGGAGTCACCCTTAACATCCATTCCACCCCCTCCTTCCTCCCATCGTTCCGAAGTGCATTAGTGTAGCGGGTAGAGGTACACACCCTTAGATAAAAATACATCCCAGTAAATGAAGTACGGAGGGTGAAGTAGTCTTTAGCAAATTCAAATCAGAGGGTGAGAATGTATTAACATTTTTTCAGTGAAAAACTAATAACGAGGATAATTTATGACGAAAAAGGTGCGTTTAGTTTTATAATAGGTTTATTTAATACATTTTAGGGCGGTTTAAGATTGATGAAGAATGGTAGCGGTTGGATACACATTTTTTTCCGACTGCAAAATTGTGGGGGAAAAATCGCGGAAGAGGATCAAACTGTCAGCCTTTGAACCCTGAGGTCGTGGTTTCAAATCTCTGAATGGGCAAAAAAATATTAATTGTTGAAATTGGAAATAATTTTAAAGCATTAATGCTTGTGTTTTTTTAAATATTTAAATGATATCAATAAGAAGTCAAAAGATCTTCCGTATTTCAAAAAATGGATTTTATGATCGATTAAAATACCACTTTCTTATAAGGTTCCATGGCCAATGGCCGAATTGGTTAATATGTTACTCCCGGATAGAGTAGAGAATCCGAGTTCGAGTCTCGGTTGTGACCATTATTTTATCTTTTTATTTTCTGGCTTTTTCTGTTTTATATTTGTGTTTTAAATGATTGATATTATTTAAATATGTATTGGGTAAATGCGAGGTTTTCACAAATATGTAAAGCTTAATTAAACCAAAGCAATTTACATTTGCACCAAGTTTCAGAATAAAATACTCTCTTGTGGAAGACGAAATTCACCAAATTGTTCTTTGTTTGTTTTGTGACCAGATCTGCATAGCTAAGTACATCTAAGACTTCCCTTTTCAGATTTATGCTCCTTACTCACTCGGCTCACTTTCTTAAGCTCTTATAACATTCCCGTAAAACAAGAATGTTATAGATCCACTGCTCTTGGCTGTTGGAAATCGGTTTGGATATCACATGAAAATATTAAAAGAGGGCATATTTTCAGGTACTTAGGTCATAAAACTATTATAAATTATAAAAGTTCATTTATTTACACTTATTGATATAGTTAAAACAATTTTTTAAAGGCAGACCGTACTGGTTTCACCCTGTCACGGCCATTTTCAGACTGGTACATACGAGTGTGTTACTTAATCTAGGATATTGACACAATTTTTCTGACTGGCTGAAACTGGTGTGGTCTAACAAAATACAGCTTGAGAAAAAAAACAAAGAGTTAGATAGGTACTTGTAATTTTATTATATCAGTATCTAACAATCGAGTATAAACGTCTTCCGGGCCAAAACCTTCATGCGAAAGAAGTAAGTAACAACAATACGAAATGAATCTTCTTTGTGAATACACGCACAAGTAGGATTACCATTAATCTTGATTTTAACCCAAAATAACCTTCCCTATTCTAGTTTCATCACTAATTTCCGGGTTACATCCATACTTATTTTATCTTAGTGTTCCAATGGAACGGACACTCCCTTGACGTTTTGCGCTACCGACGATGATACTCTTTCTATGTGGCTAAAAGGTTTCCGGCCTGTGTAAAATTCAAAATCTGTTGAAAAACTATTAATCTGTCGTCACAAACGTCAAAGATGGTGAAATCGGTAGAAACTGGTGAGTACTATTAACGTTTAACTGTGTTTGTGTAAAGTAAACGTCATTTAAAATGTTATTTGACGGTAATACTTTGAGGTTATGTTTTGATCACTACCTTCAGCCTCACAACATACTCTGATCGGGGATGCCATAGTCTCACTGGCTCTAGACGGTTGGGAGCAGTGGGGACTCTTTTGTAGGTGTTTACTATAAAAATAAATTAAAAAATAATGAATCAAATACTTGAATCGAATCATGTCAAGAGTCAGTTAAATCAGTCAATCAAAAGAGTATTTATAAATCGACGGAAGTAAGGAGCGTGTGCTAAGACAAAGGAAAATGAGATGGGGAAGATAATGGTTGGGATGTATCTGGCTATTCAGATCTAGTCACCAAACGCGGCTCAAGCCATTTCAAGCAAGGTTTCCATTCTAAATGCTACTCTTTCACCAGGGCGATATCACGAGTATACAAAACTGGGACACGATTTTTATATATCAGGTACACAGCTACCTAGTGAAAGGACTGCACATGAATTTTACGACCATTTATAGTCATCAACCAGGAATACAAATATGGTTACTTATTGCGAGTTTAGTTTTCTTCAGGTGATTCTACATTAAAAAAAACTTACTACTGAAAATTAAAACTATGTTTTGACTAACTATTTTTTTGCTTCTACACGCTTCCTCTATTACGTCCTTTTTAATATTTTGCATCAAATTCCAATCGCCGTGTAAGCATATTCTAAATTTTATTATAAAAATATAGAGTTATTTGCTTTTTCTGACGATTTATTTCCTTTTTATTAGTACATATTTATAAGTATTTACTCTCTTTTAATAATTTTCAAGGACGAAAATAATGTATTCGAATATTTCACTACATTATTATATTTTAAGTAGGACCGATGGATTTACCGAAGGGTAAGGTTTTTTCATGACCTTATTTAATTTTGAATTTTAAATTTCGTAACGTTCATAAAATATTATTGTTGAATTTCTTTATGAATCTGGTACAAGGCAAAGCACATTCCGTTTAATATAAAATACTGGCAAATTTTTCGCAAATTTTTATTATTTTTTATAGTGACGAGTCCTGCTTTGATGAAATGTGTAAAAGGAAATCTAAAATGAATAAAGGAAGAAAATATTTTACTAGGCATGGAAAAGCAGATTTGATGGTCCCAGTGGCAGATTGGTAAGATCATTTGCGCAAGGCGCAGATTTTTCACATTTTTCCATATAATCGAAAGAACACATTTTTGCCATGGCGAAGGATTCCCAGTCACAAAAAAATGTTTGAAACGTATTAGGCATGTTTAAACAACTAGATAAAAGGATAATTAGGTACTTTCTAACATTATTTTTTACGCGTTCTGTCTCTTCCCCGTTTCCACACGCCTCATAACATTCCATAAATGAGTGTGTGGTCCCCACATTAAAAAACACATACGCACAAAACAAAGTGAAAGTGAGTGATGAGTGTTGAAAACGACTGAGAGGGATATGCAAGAATAAACGCAGGCATACCGATGGAAGATCCGTCGTAACCTCTCCTTCTTTCTCATGAACGACACATGCATTAGAAGTAAAGCTCACAACGAAGCTCTCAGTGGCAGGGTCGTATTATTCCATCCACCCTCATCTACACAGTGATATTTTTGCCTCCTCTGCAAGCGCTTTTGTTCTACATCCCTCAATTTGTTTCCATTATACGATTTCTCCGACTCTAATTCCAACTTAAAATTTTAATGTTTGCATTAGTGGAGGGGTGACTCGGTCCGCGTTTCAACATCGACAGATTTCTCGGTGTCCCTAACGGCTGCCATTCCCTCTTTACCGGCTTTGTGTTGCGTTTTATAGGATTTAATCACGGGTTTGTGTTGTCAGGAAACGACTTCTTGCCCTGGCAGAGGTCACAGGCCAAACAGCGGAACCGTCTTTAATGATTGCACGAGCAGCGGAGCAATTGAGTTTAACGATCCGTTTATGAGGCTTTATTATTTTTAATAGCAAATTAAATGCACTTGTTTGATTCGAATTCATAATTAAACGTAATAACAGTTTTGGTAGTCAGAGGCCGCGCGCCTTGTCGCGTTACAACGTTTGATTACACCGTTAAAATCTGCGCAAAAAACAAAGAGCATTATTCTCAGAGGTATAGCTTGAGACAGTTAACGTTGCAGGTGGCCAAAAAAGGATATATTTTTTATATTCACAAAATATACACCGTCACTGTAAAGTTAAGCTTGTCAAGGTGTAGCCCTTTTAAATATAACTTGTATGTGGTTAGATTAAAATAAATATCTCTACTTGAAAATAAAAGTCTATCTATAGAAACGATAAATTACAATTACTTAATGAAATAATTAAAATTATTAACACTCTCAGACTGAAAGCTTATTTCCGACTAAACTTTTATTTTAGAAATTGTTATTGGTATTATAGAAAGCGTTGATTTACTTAGCTTAATAACCTTCCATATACCTAACAGAACTACTCGATCGAAAATTATTTTTAAATGTAACAATAATATCAGAACAGTCATTTAGAAACTCGCTTGAACCTAAATTGCATGCAGTGGGTAATTCCTACACAGAAATAGTAGATATATTCAACTGCACTAAATCTAGTTATAAGAAAACAATAATAGCGTACCTCTTCCAAAAATACTAATGTTTATTTATTGCATTCTAATTTCTAGTAACTTATTTGTGTTTTTGTGTGCTAATCATTTACTCCGTGTTATTTCGATGTTTCTATTATTTTATATTATGTATTTCACAGTTATGTAAAAGCCCATAATGGTGAATATAATAAAATAAATAAATACCTACTGATAAGTAATATTTATCACATATAATACAGAAAGTTAGGATTTTAAACCTTTAAAAGAATTCTGTAAACTATTAATTACAGAACAATTATTATATTAATTATAGGAAAAATCGTTTGAGAAAGGAATAATTAACAAAAATATGTTATGGCTACTTTTACCATAAATAAGGCAGCATTACAACCGTTTTTATACAGCCCTGGAGAGTCAAAAACAAGAAGACTACACAATGAAATAAAGTGATGTGTTAATACAAATAAAAAAAAACAACTGCGAAAAATTCGAATAATAGTATCTCCTTTTGAATTAAGGTGTTTACTTTGTGATGATATACGTTTTTAATTAAAGATAACTTAATTTATATCATTTTATTTATTACAAAATTAACATGCTTCATGAACAATGCTCCCTTCATCATGAAGAATTGCATAATATAAATGTAAACCAAGTTCTTTGTATTTTTGTAGAAAGCAATCACTTTGTGGTTTTACATATTACCTGTCTCTTTTTCTCTGTTCCTTTGTTATAATTTAAATGTTATTCTTTTGTTTTCTCACTGTTCTTTTATTTTATTTTATATTGTGTTCTCCCTCTTTATGTATGTATAACCACACACTATGTATTTTTGTTTAGTTCAATTTTGTACCCTGATGATGCTTAGGCTAAGCGAAACTTAAAACAAAAACATAAAAAAAATAAAATTAAATCTGCAGTCTTTTACAAAGTTGTTGTTTCATTTCATTAAATTATTGGTCTTTAATTAAATTTATTTATGTTTCGTTTATTTATCACAATCCGTTTTAAAAATTTATGTACCCATTTAATAAGATCCTTCAAACTACCGATTAAATAAATGGATAACTTTTATAGCGCCGTTTTTGTGGGAAAATCACCTCAAGGGCGCTTTACAAATTAATTTATCTAACCTATAATTTATCACTTAAGCTTATAACTAATAACTTACAGTTAAGATTTATTACTAATAGCTTACACCTAATATTTTCAACCAGTGACTTACAATAAGGACTTATAGCTTGTAACTAACAGTGAAATAGATGCTAACATTATAAACATTAATATTTACACATACAATAAAAGTAAAAAATAAAACTTATAACCAACTTATTACCAAATTATTTACAACGTGGATATTCACAGACATAGTACAAGGAAATGCAAAGAAATCAGACGACCAGAAAGAATAAATCCAATAAACAAAAACAGTTTTCTCTATAAAGAGATGATTTTTTTACAATGAGCTGCCGGAAACCATGAAAATTATACTAAGTAACAAATCAAAAATAGCCTGCAAGAACCATATAAAACACATGAGTATGTTATATCAAGTAGTAAATAACATTAGTTGAGACATCGTCTCTAGAAATAGCGTGAAACTCTTAGGTGTTTATCTAAATGCAAATCTTTCACTCAGATCCCAGATAACCAAAAAAGTAAGCGCAGGTCTCTTTAACCTGCGTCAAATTAAATCCAGATGTTATTAAGATTATTATCACATCACCAGACCGAGGCGCCCCTTTAAAATATTAAAAAAACAACTTAAATAAATAAAATGGAACAACAGCAATAATTTGAGGTACAGCTCCGTTCTAATATCTGAATGCACAACGAAAGTTATTGGATTATCGTTAGGAATAAATTTGCGAGGGGCAACTAACACTGTGGACCGCGACAAAAAACATCCTTCGAACTGAAGTTGACACAGGCTGTTGGCGCCCACCGGGGTAAACCGGAAGCTCGCTGCCAACCACCTACCTACTCGAGAGGTGAAGCAAGAGAAGCGGAAGAATAAGAAAAAAATCACCTTGCATCATTAAAAACACATTTCTCCGCCACTCTTTGCGAGGGTGGCCGCGGGCACCCCTCCCTACGTCATAACTCAGGGAAAAGGGGGAGGAGAAGAGGGAGAAGGACACCCTCGCATTTCATTACACGACAACAACGCTTAGGAATGTGAGACCATAGGCGTCTCGCCACCCCTCGAATAATCACAGGGTACAAGTTAAGTACCGGCCGCGGTGGCATCGTTAATTTTTATTTCACACCGTGTAATGGACTCATTTTCTGAAATGGCGATGACTGTCTATTGGTTATGGGGGACGTTTTTGTATTGAAAATATCGGAGTTGGTGCTTTGATGTACTCAGAAGTGTTTGTATTTCAAATAACGATGGTTCAATTTTTAAGAAATATGAAATATTGTTTTTGTGTTGATATAATAAAAGATTTCCTCAGTCAGGAGCAAGTGCGACCAACTTGAGAAAATTTGATGTTGATGAAATTAGAAGAGAAAAAAAATGAAATTGTTTGTCTACAAAGGTCTAGTTCAGTGATTCCCAAAGTGGTCTATATCGACCCCCTGGGGTCGATTCCAACCTGCGAGGGGTCCACGTCAGTGAAAAAAAAAATTGGGGGTGCATGAGACGTAAATGGGGGTCCACGAGAGTGGATTCTATTTAGACATGCTGTCACCAAAATGTTGGCTTCCTGCAAATGTAATAATCCACCTCACATATAGTACCTATGCAGGTACTTACGTAATACTCTCTTATAATAGACATTAATTCCCTAATTATTTAAATTTTTTGTCGATTTGCTAGTACTTTTATTTTAAATCTCTACTGACTAGTGCTTTTTTTCGGAGAGGAATTTTTGTTGATTTACTAGTACTTTTTGATTCGAGATCTCTACCGACTAGTACTATTTTTTGGCGAGTTCGACTTCAATTGAAGTGTTCATCGCGAAGGGTTTATTTCAAAGAACTAGCAGTTCCTGAAGCGTTCACAAAACTTTGAAGTTTTTCCCAACGCTAAAAAAAACAATATTAGAAAAGCAGGGGGTCAACACAAAACAGAAAAAATCCCCAAGTGGTCTACGGGACAAAAAAGTTTGGGAACCTCTGGTCTAGTTGATAAACACGGAAAAATTCGTTTCAAGTAACGTCTCGATTCTGGATGGTTGTCCTATGAAAATGTAAATGTCACAAAATGATGTTTTTTTATTATATTTTGCTGAAAGTGTCCACAAATGATATTACTACTATGCTACCGACTGAGTTTATTTGTATAGATTTTATAAAGTTTCGGATATAATATAATACATCTATTTATGATCAAAAATGTGGTACAAGGTGAGAAATACTTTTGATTCTTAAGGTCTTAATTAAATTTAACAGTTACGTGATATTCACGTTCCTGGCAGGACAGTTATAAGACAGTACCACAATATTATTGTGACAATTCTACTTCAACCTCACAATATTACACTCCCACGCGAAGAATTCAACATCTGGGAAATAAAGACTCTGATGTTGTTGATATATTTAGTATGTCAATATCACAATATAAGTATGCATTAGTGAAGTTTTTTTAATCTAGTAGAGCTAAATTAATTGTAGAAACTCTTTGACTCTGGATTTACCTGTTAATACTATTTGTCATTCTTGTACAGTATTTTTTGCACTGTTTGTTAGTATATATATATATTTTTTAATATAAATATTTGGGTAAAAAACCTTTAACGGGCGTAAATAAATAAATATTGTAGTTTTGAGTTATCTATACCATCTTACTAACTAAACATTCAAATAGTTTCCTGCAGTGCTGGAATAATGTTGATGAAATGCCATACCTCCCTCAAATACCACTAGCTTCATTCATATTTTAGTTAAGTTATAAATTATATTTACGAATTATAAGATATAATTTTTTTTTCGTAGAAATTATAAAATTAACAATAACACACAGAAAATTGTCTGAAAATATTAACAGAAGTGTGGTTATTAAAAAAATAGAAAAATGTGTTATTTTAGTTTTTTTTTAAAATTATTTAGTTCTGATATTTTTAGTGACAGCTGTTTTAGCACTGAAGGCCAATATCGAAGTGTCTTTTATTTTTGTATTCAATTGAATCTTTAATTAATCAATTAATGTAAATAATAAAAAAAGAGTTCTTATGAAATTTTAACAGGGATCTTAGAAAATTTGAAAAACTAATACTTTTGAAACTAATTTAACTAGTAAAAAGGTCATTAAAGCACACAATGGTATGTGAAATGTAGGTCAGAATTTAAAATATTTCACAAAGTTATTTGACTTAATGTTATACAATCAGAATTCAGGGATAAAGTAAACGTGAAGGTTGCTTTAGGGAGGGAGACGTCAACGGTTACAAGGTTGCAGGTTAAGAGTTATATGGAAAAGAATTGGAATATGAAATAACACCCCTAGAGATATACATAAGCTTAGTGGAATTCGGTTTTAAAGTACATTTTGGGATTATGTTAAGTTCTAGGGATGGTTGATATCGGAAATTGGGTATACCTGCAGTTCCAGTTACCGGTGACTAGTGAGGAACCGGTTTTTTTTATCAAGTTATTTTTGGAGCCGGTTCTTGGTGTCAGTTTTGTAGGATGCTTGATCAGAGGGGTTGCTAGCGATATTCTGAAAACGAAAGAACTGGAACTGTGATGAAAGGTCCTCCTCGTTTCTCGCCAAATACTGGTTTTCTTGCAAATAATCTCGCCAAAAATAATGGTTATTCGCCATTTTCATTTGCGAAAAATAGGAACCGGTTCCTTTTAACTAGGACAGGAATACCGACTGTCTCTAATTAGGTCATATAATACTCCGAAATATTGTTTTTGTAACTCTGGTGGTTATTTTATTTTTAAATCTATTTAATTTTGTATACCATCTCATAATATTCCACTATAAAATCAGAGCCTTAAAACATCATTACTACTATCCTTATAAACAAACATTAATTGTAGCGCAATCATAATAATTATCCGTGAATTCACTTCAAAAAGGCTGAAAGAACAATGATGTTTTTGCAACTGGTACAAGTTTTCTAGGTTTCTGTCTGCAGGATTAAGATTGCCACAATGATAGACAACCTCCGATAAGAGATGAATTCTTAAAAAGGTGCAGATATCCTTCTCAAATCAAATTTTCAGTAAATTTCATAAGTAGTGAACACCGAAGCACTAATAAATGTTTATAAATTAAAAATAAACAATTCTGCGTAATATCGGAGTCTGATTATAATGCAGTTGATCCAGTCTTATTAGAATTAAGAAAGATGTGGCAAAGTTAGAAGAAGCAAGATAAAAAGAGAGATGAAATATTATGATTGATTCGCTGGAATATAAAACAATAATATTAAATTTAAAAAAAACAAGTTGGATGATCCGTACAGCTAAAGATAAAATTTTCCCTGCTGATGACTAAACTCCAATAGAAAGAGACACCATGCAAAATGATAAAAAAACATCTAACGCAACTACCAGCCTTTATGTAACAGGATTCATTGACTATAGGATTAACGCTATCGAAAAAATACATAATATATTAATAAGGTAGACATAGAAAATTGACACTGACATTGGATTATTTTCTTAGGTAACAAAGATATTATTTTTTTTGTGGGATTTCCCTTAATTTACATAAAGATTATGCACAGAGTCACGTACTCTAATCGTGTGTTGATTTTGTTGCCTTGATGTATTTTTATTATCTACAAAATCAATGAGAGATTATCTTCCTGTAGCTACATTACAGAAATTGCGTAAACGAAAAAGTTCTTAGTAAAAATAACTGTGCATACATTTCGTAACGCATTATTAAAAAAAAAACTTAATCTTTTAAGTATGTGGTATAAACGATAAATGTTAAAAAATGGCACTAAGAGATAAGAACGTCCTTTCAAATTAAGCTGTACATCATCTCTCGTTTGATGTTATTTGTGAAATCTCCATCTTGAATTATTTTTTTTGTACATTTTTTTTTTTTTTCTTTTCTTGTTATGCTATATTCTTTAATTTGTAATTATTAGCAGAAATTATGTCTAATTTCTTGTAAATATTATATTATTGATTGTTTTTGATGGATATGAAATTATTTACGCACATTTTTATTTTTAATCAATAATGAGTGGCAGATACTCAAAGTATCCCCTGATGAAAGACCACCATTCAGAAACGAAAAGTTGCTTGAAATGGCTTAAGCCGTGTTTGGTGACCAGATCTGAATAGCCAGGTACCTCCCAGCCTTCCCCTTCCCCATTTCCTTCCCCTCCCCACCTCTTTCAGCCTCACAACATACCCCATTTGGGGATCCCATAGTCTCACTGGCTCTAGACGGGTGGGAGCAGTTGGGACTGTTGTGCGGTATAAAAAATAGCAAAAAATTACACAAAAGATTTACAAAACGCATTTTTTTACATCGGGGCAGTTGATAGTTTCAAACTTTAACACCTAAAAAACCTCCTGAAAAACGAAATTAATAAGACATGTATTATATTTTTAATAAGACTAAAACACTAGCGTTTTAAAATTACTTAAACAGTTTCAAAGAGTTTTTATTGATGATCGTTAATTTTATTATATCATGCAAGGTATAAGGAGTACAATTAAAAAAAAACATATTTCGTTCATCTGGACTAGTAAGTGGGCATTAAAAAATATTTAGATGTAAAAATACAAATTATTGCAGCATTATTATTAAATTTAGCCAATAATCTTAAATACCACAGAGACGTAATGGATAGTAAAATATTTGTGGGCCCATAAGCCCTATCGTTTGAGGTACCCTTGGAAGTTCATAGATAACTTATGTGAGTTCATGCTACATACATATTCATGCACCAACAGCCAGCTTGTATTGCTGGTGAGATATTACATTATTTTGGGAGGGAGCTGGGGTGGGGGAACACGAAAAGGGACTCCACGGAATGCAATTTGACATTCTGATTATGACGCTTTATCATACAAAGTGAATTATGTAATCATTTACATTTTGGAGGCTTTCTTGATGACTGGAGAGAATGTTATTGAATTCATGCTCGCACTTAAGATAAACACGAAGTTAATTACAGTTCATTTTAATTCTTTGATCTTGCTCATATATCGCTGAATCTTTTTAAACATGTGAATACCGCACAAGGGGCGTAATTGTCCAGGGCCAGTGGGAGGATGGCATCCCTTGTTAGGGTATTTTATGAGGTTGAAGGTAGTAAGAAAGGGAAGGAATGGATAAAGGGAAAAGTAGGAAGTATCTTGCTATTCAGATCTGGTCTCTAAATAAAGCTAAAGCCGTTTTAAGCAACGTTTCAATTCTGAATGGTGGATTTACAGATACTCTAAGTAACGCCCTGGTGAAAGACCACTATTCAGAAACCAATAATTGCTTAAAAATGGCTTTAGCCGTGTTTGGTGACCAGATCTGAATAGCCAGGTACTTCCCAACCTTCCTCTTCCACATCTCCTTCTCCTCCCTACTACCTTCATATCTAAATTAAGGATGCCATAGTCTCACTGGTTCTAGACGATTATTCACTATTAAAAAAATAATAAGTAAATCACCGGGGCGATTTTAAGAGTATTTACAAATCTGTTTGTGTGAATCGGCAAAAAAACTCTCTGCCATGAGCTCAGGTAATACGATATTTGAATGGCTTTCTTTGTAAAACAAATATTATCAACTCAAAACGTAATTTTCCTTTAAAATATTAATAAATCTATCAGCAAATAAGACAAGACGCCACATCGGCACGTATTTTTCACTTGTGCAATTAGTGAATTCAATAAAGATAAAATTTTCTGTAGATTTTCATAACTTTACTTTACTTGTACAGTTTTACACAGTCTTCGAAATGGGAAACAGCTAGCAAGTGTATCAATAAATATACTCATCATTAATTGCACATATTGACGTTGGAAATTCTATCACTAGGACCCTTGGAATCATTAAAAGGAACGCACATGGGAACTCTTGCAAACAAAATTTTGATTTTGGATTTAAGGTTAAAATATGGAAAATAACTGAATCTTATTTTTTAAAAATCAAAAGGTATGGTAAATGTCTAGTTAGTTATAAATTCATAACATTTCTTTTCGCTTTTTGATTATAAAATATATGGCAAGAATATAATTTTATATGATTTTAGAGAAAACTTTGGCAACTTGTGACTAAATTAAATTTGGTTAAAAAAATTTCATTTCGGCTGGCTTGAGATATTTACAAGCTAACTAGAGAATTTTTTAAAACAAAATCTATTTAAACGTAAATAATTGCCAAAGCTACCTCTAAAAACAACCATATGTAAAATTGACGGCTTCCATGGTCCAGTGGTAAAACGCCCGACCACGAATGCAAAGGTCGCGGGTTCAAACCCGGTATGCGCCAAAGCATTTATTTAATTAATATGTCTCATAACACATTTAATTCATATAAAATAATATAAAGTATATTTGCGGCACCTTTTAGAGTGGTAGTTACTTCAAGTATTGCCCTGGTGAAATACCACCATCTAGAATCGGAACGTTGCTTGAATGTTACCGTGTTCGGTGACCAGATCTAAGTAGCCAGGCACTTTGCATCATTTCTCTTTTATATCTCTTTCCCTTTCCTACTACCTTCAGCCTCACAACATACCCTAATTGGATAAATATTAAAAAAAAAACTCTAGAGGGTATTAGAGGTTTTTTATAGGTTTAAATTGAAAAACAAAACATTATTTAGTTTGAGAATTTTGGCCTTAAATTCAAAACATCCTGTCAAGTTTATCAATATAATATAATCAATCAATTGATAAAGCGTTAAGAGGAACGTGTTGCTTGAAAATTTTCATTAAGTCTTGAGAGCTCTCCACTTGCGTATTCCAATTGACAAAAGTATTTCACAATAGAAATTAACATGCGAACCATGTCAACGTGCCACGCGTTCCCGAATATCTCTCCAATATTCTGTGCTCCTGTGTCGTGAGCACTGTTTGGGGCAAATATTCAACAGAACCTGTAGGTTGAATCATTAGGGGGTTGAGGGTAGCAAACACCAACAAGTCCCCCTTCACTTAATTTAATCAAAAATATATAAAAGGGAGCAAAAGTAGTACTTGCCTTTAAATTTACTTCTACATTTTCCTACTACTTTTAACTTGGTTTCATCTATTAGTTATTGATGTATACAATTCAAGGCATTTAAAAAAAAATAAATTATAGTGAATACCGTACAAGAGTCCCAACTGCTCCCAACCGCCTAGATACAGTGAGACTATGGCATCCCCAATTAAAGTATTTTGTGTTGGCTATATGTAGTGGGTAGGAGAAGGAAATGAGGAAGAGGAATGATGGGCTTTTTTCAGATTTGGTCGCCAAACACGGCTAAAGCAATTTCAAGCAACGTTTCGATTCTGAATGGTGGTTTTTCACCAGGACGATACTTAGGTACCAACCACTCGGGAACGTGCCGCAAATATACTTTACGAGTATATTATCTTATTTGAATTCAATGACGTACAAGAGTCCCAACTGCTCCCAACCGTCTAGATCCAATGAGACCATAGCATCCCCAATCGGGGTATGTTGTGAGGCTGAAGGTAGTAGAGAGGGGAAAGAGATGGGTTAGAGGAAGGTTGGGAAGTACCTGGCTAATTAGATTTTTAAATTTTTTATAGTAAATACTGCACAAGAGTCCCAACTGGCTCCAAGCCGCCTAGATCCAGTGAGACTATGGCATCCTCAATTGGGGTTTTTTTGTGAGGCTGAAGGTAGGGGAGGGGAAAGAGATGGAGAAGAGGCAGGTTGGGAAGTACCTAGCTATTCAGATCTGGCTACCAAGCACGGCTAAAGCCAAATCAAGCAACGTTCAACGCGATTCTGAATGGTGGTCTTTCACCAGAGCGATACTGGATCTGCCACTGGAACGTCCTGCAAATATACCACACATTGTTTTATATTAATTAAATAATAAGATTTCATTATTATTACTTCATCACCTCTTCATTATTGCTCCACATTTGCATTACTGTTTTCTTTTTATTTGCATTCATACATACTTTCCTGTTATTCTGACTCTTCACATGACCCGACTTAAGTATCTACCACTCTGAAATTTGCCGCAAGTATACTTTTTTTATTATTTTGTACCAATTAAATGTGTTGTGACACTTACTAATTAAAAAAAAGTTATTGGAGCACGCCGGGTTTGAACCCGCGACCTTTGGATTCGCAGTCGAGTGTCTTACCACTCGACCACGGAGGCCGTCAAGGCATATTTTTCAGTAAAACCATTTCAAAGTTTAGTTGCAGTGTATTTTGTAGTAATATAGATTGAGAAATACAATATTATCAGCAGTACGACAAAGTAAATAGATTAATAATAATACAAATAGGAAGAGTTATGAAATGAGAATGAGTAATGCGAAGAATTGTCATGAACTGTAATTTAATTTCTTTTTCAGCATAATACCATTTTTATACATAGTGGATATGTGATGTAAGTGTTATCTAGTAAAAGCAAATTGACATGTTGAGTGATGGTTTCCTCGTATTCCTATAAATTTGAATAGAAAACATCACAAATAGTGTCATTTTATGCATTTTCTAACCGCTCGATATGTTGTGAGGATGAAGGTGTGGGAAAGAGTGGGAAATGGGAAAAAAGAAGGTTGGGAATTTCTTGGCTTTTCAAATCTGGTCACCAAACATTGCTAAAGCAATTGTAAGAAACGTTTTGATTCTGAATGGTGGTCTTTCACCAGGCCATCGCTTAGTATCTACCACCCTGGAATATGCCCCAAATATACTATACATTAATTTCTATGAATGTAATGTGTTATGACACATATTAATTAAATAAAAATTATTTGCGCACGCCGGGTTTGAACCCACTACCTGTGGATTCTTAGTAGAGCGTCTTACCACTCGACTACGGAGGCCGTCAAAAGTTTTGGAAGTGCTGTTATAACGAAAAAGGTTTCGTTTCAGGTCTGAGCATAGGTAGTCAAAATGCAATGTCTATTATTTATTAGTTGCTTTATTTGATTGAATGAATTACTCAAAAACCGAGTTTTATTAGAATTTTATCTCTTTGGTGAAATGATCAACTCTGAACGTGTAAATGAATCTTTGGTATCTTACCTTCACAAAGACATACCAAGGTGATATTTGAAAACATTTCAAATACCCTTCCTTCGGATTACCTTACGTCCAGTTTTGGTCGGAGTTGTCGGTAATTCATTTTGTCCATTGTTTGTAATTTAGTGCCCACCAGAAAAAGTGACTATCTCTATTTTTTATGGAATAAAGGATTCATATTTAGTTAGTTGAGTACCGGCTAGTTGGTCGAGTGGTCCAAGGCGTCGGGTTCCCACCCGGGGGTCGCGGATTTAATGTTCTGCTCCATCAAGTCCTCCATCATTGCACAGGCAACATTTTCCGCTCATACTGATAGATGTTTGAGGATTTCAAATATTGTGAGGTTATTCGTTGCTTGTGAATGTTTGTTTTTAATTTTATTTAAAAAAAGCAGTAAAAAAGGAGAGTAAAAACGTGCCTCCAAAAATAACAAAAACAAAATAAACACCACACCGTTTAGTTGGAAAAAAAAACAATAAGTCATTTAAGGTACTTAAATTATTATTCTTCTACCTGTATTTTATTGTGTTATTATATGTGGAATATGCCTAAATTTGGATTGATTTAACAACCCGACAAACTACTAAGGTAGGTTAGCAGGTTCTTTTTAAAATAAAGTTTTTTTTAAACTTTTTAATAAAATGTCTACCGTAAACGTTGCTGTAAATACGCTTTATTTTTTAAATTTATAATATCCGTTAAGTTAATATTATACTCATTAGCTCTGTACAGTATATATATTTTTATTTCTTTCATTTCAAACAAAACAAAACGAAGTTGCACTCCCATGAGTTATCAACATAACTCATTGTGGGACTATAAATTGGTACATATTTAGTTTTATGTAAAAAAGTTTTCAGAACAATTATGTTAAACTATAGAACAATATGATTTAAATAATAGGAAAATAAACAATAGGTAAAGGCTCAAAATATACAGATAAAATACAAAAAATTACGAAAAAATTCAACAATATTTTGCAAGAGAGAAAAAGTGTACCTTTATCGAAATATTCAAAATTTAGCAGGACGGCTATCTGAACAGGGTTGGTACTTAATATCATAATTTTATTTTTTTTTATAGTAAAAAATATATACATTTAAATATATATATTTCGTGGTATTCCCAAGGAGCTTAAAATAAACTCATTCCGGGAATATTTTCTTTTGTTTACCGTGTAAACACACATTTTATAGATATGCTAAAATCAAACACATCACACATGGACAAAAGTGCTCATCATTTTATAAATGCTTTCTTTACAAAAAATATTCATTTTATCAGCAGAATAGGGAAAAATTCTGACAAAAGTGGAAGAATCTGATAATAAAGTGATAATCCCTAGTGACTCACGTGATAACACTCATAATATTATGACTTGAGTTTGTTATCTAGATATTTATTTGTTTCTTAAAATTTTTCGGTAGGTTACTATCAAAGACTTCCGTTTTTCAATACTGTGAAAAAAGGTAGATGCTATTCAAAAATCATTCTACAGAATCGCAAAAAACTGCTAAAAAATACTGGCTGAATTGCTAAAAATCATGAAGGTTATTCTATACAAGTACTTATGAGATAGATTCCCTACAAAATCTATATAAATAACTAGGAAAATGAGTATATATTAGAATATATTATTAAAATGTCTCTATGTAATCTTCGTCAAAGTTCACATTTCAAGAATTATTTTATGATACTTCGATATATCATACTGGCCTGAACGTAGTCCCAGTAAAGATAAATTACCACTCTTATAATTGTATTAAATAAAAATAGAAAATACGTGATCTTCTTATAAAATGGTAGATATTTTATGTAAATTTTAAAAATGTAGGCAGAGTTAGTGCTGGTAATAATTTCAGATGAACAACAAATTGAAAACTTAAAGTTATGTTCATCTGCCTACAAGTACAAAACGAATAGCGTATTAAACAAAATGATGAACCATAAAAGAAAATGATTTTTTGTTTATCCAAGATAATGCTTCAGATTCAAAATTCAAATTGAATTTTCTTAAAAATACAAACCGAAGTGTTTTTATGCGTTTACATAAGACTTCGCTTTGTAAAAATACATTCCAGTTTAGAGTGTTATCGTAAAAGGCAGGCACCGATTGAAATGTAATTTGTAAAGAACACAAAAACATGCATTCCGCTGCAGCCCCTTTGCCTTTACTAAGGAGGGGAGGTTCCAAGCCCCTGGGCTTATTGAATTCTAGGCATGCTCAAGTAATGCATCGATTCGTGTCTAATCTCGGTAACACGTCTATGCGTACTAAATATATCTACAACATTATAAATTACGTACATATGTTCACTTTTTACAAGGGGAAATAGCGAGCTTTGGAAGGTCTTGTCTAAGGGTATGTTTGTACCCATCTACCATTATGGCAGAGAAATGGGGTTGTTTGGATGCTATATTTTTATGCACACGTTAAGTGTACTTATCACATTTCTACTTAACGAAGTTAATTCTTTTCTCTTCGTATTCTCCGAAGATGGCGTAAAATTTACACGACTCTTTCTCACCGGGGAAGATTTATCTAGGAATAAATTTACTGTTTTATTCAAACATTTCGTGAGCGGTGGGAATGCGTCTTCCCGGTAACTTAATTTGCATTAAAAAGGCCAGCGGGAAAACAGTTTTTCAATTTTGTAAAATAAATATAATAGAGAAATTTTTCCTTATGCACGATGCAATAGAAATCAACTTTGTCGACCGTAACGAAATTTTCAAATATCGGTGTTTGTTGCGAGCGGTGAAGCCGGTGGTCTGATAGGAGGGAAAAATCCTTTTTTCAAAGCATTGTCTTATTTTTTAACAATACAAGCATTTTAATGATTGATTTATGTTCTTCGCACTTTGTTTTATTATAAATTGTTATTGATTTGTTCCACATACCCAAAGAATATTTTATTTCGAGACCTGTTGAAATAAAGGCTTACATTGGTATGCACGTTGTCATGGGAATCCACCAATTGCCATATATATTTATAAATGTTTATAGTTAAAATTATCGCAGCTCCGATCTCATACTTGGAGTTGCAGCAGAATCGAATGTTATGCCCACGAAAAAGTTTTGGAAAAATTGATGGGTTTTTTACTTTTGAAATAAAATTTTTGCCCCACACAAAGGTCCACGGGAAGCATACTTCCCATTATTGTTACTATATGTTTAAAAGAAATAAAATATAAAACATGTTATTGAAATAATATCAATAATCTTTAACGCAAATATGAAGCAGAAAAGATGTCAGAAACTAAAAAAAAAAAACGGTCTTGACCGGGAATTAAACTCGGAACCTCTACTCTATCCGGGAGTAACGCCTCTGCCAATTGAGCTACCGATATCTTATTAAAACCGGGATCTTAATCGATCTCATACTTCATTGAAAAATTTTGATATTATTTTTCAATTTCTTCCGATATAGGCTGTCATCTTTGTAATGGTATACAAAACTTAACCCGAGAACATATTGTATAAGGTGTCTTGGCTAAGAAATTTATCCAAGATACCTTATATAATAATGTGATTTTGTTTTTAAATAAAAATAAATTAATTTTTACTTTCAAGTTGCAATTTTAACCTATTATATATTTAAAAAAAAACCTCGTTGAAATCAAATAAATAAAAATTGCCCACGAAAGGGTTAAATCGGACGCTCGCCACACATGACTTTCCACAACAAATTATAGAAACACAAATTTAAAAAAAATATATACATTCCATCACTTAAAAGTAAAAATCGTAACGGATGCTTACTTTTGCAGACAACTTTGAGGAGAGGGAAAAACTTTTTAAAGTTATACCATCCAAATAATAGAGAGTATATGAATATCTAATTGGACGACACCATAATGATAAAACGGAATACCCACGTACGGAATAAATGCTTAGAGGATTCCCTGAAAATACCTTAGCTGAATGATTTGAATTTAACGTGCATGCGAAAAAAACTGGTTTCGTTCAAACAAGTTGATTATGGCGTGGATTATGGTTGGACCTTGTCCGTAATGCATTGTATGGACTTTAAAAAAATCTCAGAACCTACCTCTCAAGAACATTCTACGCCTTTTTAAAAAAAATTGCCAAGTACAAAAACAATAAACTGTGTTTTCATTTTGAATAAGAACGATGTTTGTGAGTTTTCTCATCCTACGATGTGGGGTTTTCCTCTTAGAACAGTATCTAATTCCAAGGCTCACAAAGCAAAGATGTTTTTAAGGTAAAGCTTCTCGTTCTTTGGTTACTCTTAAATAAATTCATTCTTAGTTCAAGTAGGGGAGTAACCAAATACCTTCCCCCGGCGAACAGGGAGAAGGAAGAATCTTCAATTGAAATTTCTCCCATATTTCTTCTTTAGTCCAAATTACAAATTCTCTGTTGCAGTTCTGCAATGTATAGTGAAAATATTTAATGGATGAGATGAGAAGGATTTCTGCAGTGTAGTCGTACATTTAGTTCGTTTCAAGCAAATACCTACAATACAACATGATGTGAGGATGTTTTAGTTTATAAATAAATAAATTATAATAAAAAAATATAAAAATTGTTGCGATATTCAAAGTCAACGGGATGTTTGTCATGTTGCCACTGAAAGCATAGAAAATTGCAAAAATATGACAAGCATCTGATGAAAAACTGTTGTAAAATTGTATTTTTTTATCAAAAGCAAATAATAGAGCCATTTGGGAATAATCACTCTGATATTTAAAGTATGGAAATTAGTACTAACTAATAAAAACAACTATTGTTATAAAAATTCCAACTGGAACCAGAAGGAACATGTTAAGGAGAATGTCTTGATATTATTTGAACGAGATGCTTTATGTGGATAGATCATAATGTACTAAAGATCTCGTTTTGAAAATTTCATTTTTAACGTACGCGTTGGTTAATCGCGGTGGGTCTGTGATCACCTGAAAAGTTCGCGAGTTCGAATCCCGGTCACGGCAAAGAGCATTTTATTTCATTATGCGTTTTTCTAGTTGCGTGCAAAATGGTAATGAATGCTTTAAAAAGCCAAGGTCCTAGCAATCAAAACAAAGATTATAATATGTACCTAGATATCTCAGCAGGATAATACTTAAAGTATGGTACATTCTATGGCTAATTTATTTGATAATACCATTTAACTCTGTATTTACGAGTACCTCTTACTCTACTACTCTTTTTCTTTCTTTTCATGATGATTGATTCATATAATTTTTGCACTGCTTGTGAGTATATTATTTTTTTATTTCTTTTCTTATATTGATGTTTCCACTGCTTATGTGTAAATTATTTTATATCTTTTCTTATTGATTTTTTTTATATTGATGTTTGCACTGCTCATGAGTATATTATTTTTATTTCATTCATATCGATATGTTAATATTGATTATTCCAGTGCTTATGAGTATATTATTTTTATTTCTTTTCATATTTATCTTTTTATACTAATGTTTCCAATGCCTATGAGTATATTATTTTTATTTCTATTCATATTGATATTTTTATATTGATGTTTGCACTGCTCATGAGTATATTATTTTTATTTTATTCACATCAAAATATGTTTATATTGATGTTTCCACTGCTTATGTATAAATTATTTTTTAAAGCTTTTAATTTTTAAAAACTGCATATGAATTTGTTAAAATGTAAATGTTTGAACGGGCGTTTGTATATTTATATATATTTTTATATAAAATATATATATATATATATATAAATATATATCACTATGCAATTTCAAATAAATTCATTTGTGGACTTACTTACTAAAAACATTATATTTATATAAATTATATTTATTATATATTTTATATATTGTTTTATATATATATATATATATATATATGTTTATATATATATTTATATATTTATATATATATGCATATGAGTATATTAATTTATTAAAAAAAAAAAAAAAAAAAAATGTAAATGTTTGTGTTAAAGTATTCTTTAACGGGTGTAAATAAATAAATAATATATATATATATATATATATATGTACGTATGGTAACAGAGAAAAATTCATAGTATACAGTATTGAAGTAATTATTATTGAAATATAATGTTTTAACTTGCTAGTAAGTAAGTCCACAAAATGAATTTATTTGAAAAAATCGCATAGTGACTTGGATAATTTTCCCTGTCCCCCAACTATATATAATGATCGTTTGCACCTTCAGTTATAAAAATCTCCTTATCGCGTTTGAATCCTTGACCTCAGCCGTTCAATCAAAAAACCTTCTGCCTTTTTTCAAATACAAACGTTAAAAGAGTATTGAACGATAAATAATATGGCCTTCCCGGATCGCGAGTCACAAGTAATAATAATGCGATATTATCGTACGAGTTTCAGAGTCTAGAGAGTGGATAGCGAGCATTCTTGCAATTTTTAATCTTATCATGTTCATTAAGTACAAATCATTATCATCGCGTGGTTGATTGATTTATCTGTACACAGAATATCAACGAATCAAACACAATGTCGTTGATTATTTGCTACCAAACGTCGGAGACGACAGATTTAAATTGTTTTACTCGCGAAACAAAATATCTTTAAAGCGATGTTTGAATATTGCTAACGCGTTGTATTATTCAGATCATTTTAGTTCGTGAATCGAAGTGTTGAATTTGGTGAAAATTTCTACAAATAAACTAAAACAAAATGAAAAGTGTAGTCGTTGTGTTTGATAAGAAATTTATTGTGTACCAGTACCGTGGATTATCTGCATCAAGAACCTAGAAAAGGCGACAAATTATGTGTTTGTGTTTATTGAATAAATTTTTCGATGGAAATTGCTCAATAGATTGAAGGTTAACGATGCGGTTGTATATTTAAGTGTGAAGTGATTCAAGATGAATTCGATTAGGGGTTCTGTTTCATTGCAAGTGGCTGGCTTGGAGCTGCTCGCGAGGAATTCCCTCAATGCTTTGCGACACACAAGTCTTTTATCGTCCATAGAAGAGTTTCGGGAACAAGAGCGAGGTTCAGTTACCGATAAAGAATGGAATTGGAAAATTCTAAGGGTAATTCATCACTTAACCTCATAATATGTGTAATAAATATGTCCATTCTAGGAATGACGAGTGGTAGAGACCGCAGTGGTACAAACTCTCGCAAATATAATAGATTAGATACGTTTATTGTTTCAAACATATCGTGTTGATCTATCATGATACTGCATATCAAATATTATAAGATACTTTCACTCTTCCCAGATGCTAGGTTTTAATTGCTTTGAATGGCAAATCAATTCTCTCTTAATATTTATATTTACCATCCTGTTTTTTAACATCTACAGCACTTTGTAAAATAACGTGCGTATATAGTGTGAGCTGCTTGTTACCTAAATGTACTGCGTTAATCTAGTGGAACACTTGTGATTTATCGCCCAACATCTTTATTTTATCAATCACCTGCGTACATAAAATAGATACTTAAGAGATTAAAATTCACTCAACAGATTGCTATTTTTGATAGAAAAATTTGTTAATGAAAAACCACACATTCTTAATAGGTTAATAACATAATAATTATTCGGAATGAGTAGGATTTTTTTATCCGTTTGAAATACGTGGCTCTTTGCTTGCAAGATTTTTTATTGTTGATGAACCTCGAAGTGTTTACACAGCCCATAAATTATTCAGGTGTTTTTGCTATTATTTTATGATTTATTTGTCGATACGATGAAGTATGCTCGCACTTTACAATAAATCATTTCTTTACTTTGTGTCATTTAATAGGCACACAGTTACTGTCTGAGAAGATTATTAAATATACTTTACTAGTGAATGTGACCCTTGACTACTAATATTGATATTAGTGAGAACCGTTTAGTTTTTTATTGATACCGAACAAAAAACCGTTTGACAGAGCCAGTGGGACAATAAAATCCCAAATTTTGTAGTGCTGGAGGAAAAAAGGGAATAAAAGAAGGAGGGGTCCTATCCAGAACAAAGTGCACTTTTACAACATTTAAAAATACTTTCATTCTAAGGAGGAGAGATTAAGGTTCTGCCCTAGTCGGGTTAGGATACCATTAAATCTATGCACAGTTCCCGATTAAAGCTATGCAAAATTAAATATCATTATTGATCAATCTGAAAAAGGTTTCAGTGTCACAGTTTTATCTGAAAAAAAAGTAATTGAATCCACTAGAATGTGCGTCAGCTGTTCACTATCATATCTCGTAGGTATATACAAATATCTACCGATAATTGAACTGTTTATTTTTGTTTGTTTATTATCAAAGACCGGTTAGTAGCTGAGTAGATAAACGCGTTGGATTTCCATCCGGGCGTCGTGGGTTCATTTCCTCTGCTAGATGTTGCTTGTGCAATGAAGTTCTCCATCATTGCACAATCAACATCTTTCGCTTGTTATGAGAGTAGTCAGAGCTTTTCAAATATTATCAGGTTATTTGTAACCCGGGAATCTTGATCTTTCTTTAAAAAAAAACAATTTAAATAACATTTGTAAAATGCATGCAGATAAAATTATTCGGTAGTCAAAAACCTAAATTTATTAATAATTTATATAATAACTAGTTGTTACCAGCAAAAAATCACGGGGTGTAATTTTACTTGCCAATAAAAAAATGTTGCTTCAATCCATCCATTTCCAAAATATACAATAATTTCTACTAAAACATATTATAGGTAGGTATTTATTATTTTATTTGAATTTGACAATTTAAATCAACAATAAGTTTCAAATTTGAAAAGTTCACACTCGTATGCACGTAGGTGAACTTTTAAATTTTTGTGAAAAAATAAATTAAGTTATAGGCAAGCAGTTCTACAATAATAATTTATATTTATGGTATCTTTACGGTTTATTCTAACAATGCAGAAAACTTTTTTTTTTCAATCGGTTTATAGTCCACATTATTGTTTACAATAAAAGACTACACATTTTACTCACTTACCTATTATGAAAATGTACCACAAAAAAACCATAGTGTTTTTTTGAAAATAAAGACACATTCCCGAATTCTGAATACATTTGTAATCCTCTTATTTCCATCATCATAAGTGGAAAAAAGTTGCTTGTGGAATAATGCAGAAATTGGCTAGCAGATAATTGAACCCACGACGCCTGTGTGAAAACCTTTCGCTTTGGATCACTCAGTTACTAACTGGTTATTGGTGCAATTCCAATAATTAACAATAAATCAAACTTTATAATTAAGTGGAATAATAATGTTTTTTGTTTTTAAAGAGTTTTATCTTTAACGTTTTACATGTGTTATTTATTTTTTTGTTTCTTCGCTCTTTTTTATTACTCCCCCTTCTTCAAATCATCACCCCCACTACTCCCACCTAACATTGTCAAATTTATTGTTGTACCCTTATAATTAATGTTAGTGTAAAAAAATCTAGTTTATTACACAGACGTGTCGAAACCAAAAATTAAGCAACCAAAGTACATCGTAAAGATAAAACTCTTCAAAAACAAAATGCTTAGAAATCGTTACATAGATAATGTCCAAGGAATAAAAAATATAAGATTTTTTCTTGAAAGATTACATTATAAGTCTTAGCACCAACAAATTATTAATATAAAAAACATGATTATCTAAGAACAGGTAAAAAATATTTAAACATATGTAAGTTATGAGTTATGTTATGTGTGTCACACAAAGCAATCAATTTGAGGAGTGTTAATGTGAAATAATATTTTATCTATAATTCTATTATGACTAATATTTTGAGGAAATAATCGCCAATAACAAACGATAGCGAAGAAATCCTATGAAAAATACCATTTTAAGGATATAGTTTTACGATTCATCGTAATATTGATAAATAAAAAAAATGAAATGTGTGATTGAATAAAAAATGCTTAGTAAATTTGTTGGGATGGCAGAGTTGGTAGAAGCACCGTTCTCAGAGTGAGTGGAGGTCCCGAGTTCGAGTATCGGTCACAACCTGTATGTCTTCTTTAAATAATCAATATTTTTATTTATTTTAGGATCAGTTTTTACAAAAAAACTTAGAAGATTTATATATAAAATATGACGACAAATTGATGAAAGGATACCAACGCATCTTCATGGTATTACTATTTGTGATATCTTCCATTCACATCATGGTGGTAGCTTTCATAACGGGACTCGATGTAAGTTGAATTGATTTATTTTGCTTTTAATTAAAACTATTACGATCTTGCGGTTCAATAAAGTTATTAAATGTGAATATATATTATGGGAGAATCTTTACCCTGTTTCCAGAGAATTCTCAAACATTGTGATCTCTTTAATGTTTGGTAAAAAAACTGGGTTTTTGAGAATTAACCTAACTTACTAGGATCACTAGAATCACTTAGATGAACCACCAAACTACTCTGTTTCGGACCACACTCTTTGCTTCATTCTCATCCATACATACTCTTCTGTTATTCTGACTCTTCACATGGCCCGACTCAAATATTAGATTTACTTGATGGTGCTATGTTTATTTGGGCGTCCCCGACTTCTTTTACCATTTACTTTAACGCCGCACTTTGAAGCTAAACAATCTTCACTCTATTCCGAAAATAATTTTAATTTAGTTTGATATGTATCTTATCTTTCCGAACCTTAAAGAGATTCAAATTTCATTTCCGGATGTCAAAACTTCTAAACATATTACTTAAAGATCATATAGTGGGATTGAAAATAATCCATTCATTATAAAACATAATTATTAATATTTTTTCAGAACCCAGATGATAAATTAGCTGTGATATGCTATTCTGCAAAAGTGATAATTGCCATACCCGTTCTCATATTGGCTTCTTCTGATTTTGTAGCTAAACGCTTTTCTAGGATAAATATTGCCGTATCCATTTTTATGCTAACTCTATTAGAAGTAACAGGTAAAAATTTATAGTAGTGAAATTAGCTATCTTTATCTTATAATGTGTTTTGTGGTATATAATTTGTTTGTATTTACTTCCAAACTTATTCAAACTTCTATGGAAATTAATACATCACTCAAATATAGAAGTGACAAAATCTTTAATTATACTAATTAGAGGTTGGCCCATTTTTAAACTCCGTCAGAAACAAGAGTTTGCATATAAAACTTATTTGAATTACAATATTTACTTTCAAAGTTTTGTATCAACTTACTTTTAGATTCACCTTAAAAATTGGTCATAAAGCAGCAAGAAAAACATTTCTCCAAATTTCAACACAAATATTTTGAAATAAATTAAAAAAAAATACAATTTGAGAAAAAAACTTCTATTTAACTACATATCGAAGAAATGTTTTTTCAACTGTGTTTTTATATGTAAGTGTTGGCCACAACTAATATAATGTCACTGTTTACAAGTAATTAAATATAACATTCCAATTCATACGTTTAAGCAATATTGATTGAGTTGAATTAAAGGTCAGCTCCTAAAAATACAAACTTTTTGACTTTCTAATACAAGCAATACTACACATGATCTATTTTTTAAATTTTATATGGGTAGTTAGGCAAATGTTTAAGGTTTCCAGTGAATGCAATTTTTAAATAGTAATCTCTTAAATTATTTATGATATTCATACTGAAACTTTAGGTAAAACGTTCTAAAATGGCTGCGATGGTTTTAAAATCGCTCTTTTTACTGATGTTTGTCAAGGAATTTATAAAATTACAGTAAAATTGTTTTATTCACTGAAAACCTTAGACATTTTCCTAACTACCAATAGAATATTTAAAAATAAATAATATGTGGTATTGCCCTTATTAGAATGCTATAAAGTGACGTTTAGCGCCATTTTCGGCGCTAAACCTTAAGGATGATAGGTATCTGCAAGCATATTTTAAAACAACATGAATACCAAATTTCGTGGAACATTGGAAAAAGTAACCAGCCAGAAAATTTACATTATTTCATTTTGTCTGGCTATGCTTGTCGTAGGTAGAAAATTATTTTTATGAAATATAAATAATGATTTAAGTGCCAAATTAATATAATAACTTTCTCAATTCAGATGTCTCCGTCCCAATATTCAGTACTATGGGTCAACCTTTGCGCCCCAGTTACATAACTTTCACCTTACTGGCCTGTTACGTCTTCATGCCGATCAAAAACAATATCTTGGCGAGTTGTTTAGCCCTAGTGATCTCATTGTGCCAACTAGCCGTGCTATGGACCGTCACTTACCGGGATGATATTAGTAAGTATAGAAAGGTATGTGCTCACTTCTAGGGACTTTTTGTAAAAGGTTAGAATGCTAAATAAAAATATTTTTGGGATATTTAAAGGAAAACATAAAACGGTTCTTTTCACACAGAAAAAAACTTGTATTATTGAACGCACATATTTACTTGTAAATAAGTACAAGAGATTATATAGACTTTTCACAGATTTTTTAGAATTTTAAATACAAACATGTTTGAAACATTATAGCGTCGCCGGAAAAGCAAAAAGACTCAATCGCCATTTTGGGAAGTTGACACCAGAGCATTTGATTTTTGTATTTGTCATAAAATAAAATTCATAAATCTTCAAAACCTGGTTGTATTATGAAAAAAAAAAAACTCAGGTAGCTTAATTTTCTCAGAGTTACTTGAAGCGACAAAAAGCTGAAAAAAGTCCCAAACTTGTGTAGCTCGAGTCAAGCCTATATGAGTCATCCAAATGGTAAATATATTTAAGATGGCTGAAGGGCCACAAGAGTCTTCATAATCAAACGAGAGTCTGAGCGTTCGAGGGAGAAAAAAAACTGATCAAAAAAGCATATTTAACTCATTTTTGACCAGTGTCGCATAAGCCTTTTTGCCTTTCCAGCGACGATGTGGTACTTTTCATTTTATGTAGTTTATTTTATATTTAGTATAATAACATATCTACGTTGTAAGTAAGTACATAATGGTGTGGGCTAAATTCTAAGGACCTTTTGTAGAAGATTAGAGGTAAGATTTTAAAATACACGTTTTTCGGAATATAGAAAACTTAAGATGGAACTTTTTTTATGGAAAATACTTACTTAATATGTGAACGTATTTGTATAGTTAGTAGTATGCATGAAAAGGCGCGTTATAAATTCTAGGGACTTTTAGACGAAGATTTTTAATTATAACTTTTTTGGGATGTTGAAATAAAACAAGTTGGTAGGTACTCACAAATTATTTTTTACTAAATAGTATATATTCTAAGTACCTGGAAAAGAGTGATGGAAAGGCATTGTGGGAATTCTCAGTTCAAGAAAATAAAGCTTAGTAATCTTTTTGGAATATTGAAAGGATAAATATTAGATGGTGTTTTTCGTACGTGAAAAAAACTTTTTTTAGTTCGTGAGCATAGAACTAAATGCGTTCCTGATAGGTTTATGTGGTATTTTTAAGGGAAAAAATAGTATGGTGTGTGCTTGATTCTGGAGATTTGAACAAGGATCCTTTGCACTTGGACCCTTGTGGTGATTGAATCACTAAACTGCGCTATATAAAGTTTTTAAAATACAAATTTATCAGTATATGTAGATTATTATCATAAAATAATATAATATAAATGGAAAAATAAAGCCATAAATATTTATTTAATTATCAGAATAAGCCAAAACGCTTTGTGGATTGACATGATTAATTTAAATAAAAAAACACACGTTGTTTAAATCCACTTTATTTTTGTGTAAGTTAACTAGTTTCGACTCTGCTGAGTCTTCATCGGAACTTAAAAAAAAAAATATACAGTATATTTTTAAGTCCCGATGAAGACTCAGCAGAGTCGAAACTAGTTGACTTATCCAAAAATAAAGTGGATTTAAACAACGTGTGTTTTTTTATTTAATTATAAATATTTACATCAAACTGAGTTGTTTATTTATTTAACAATTAAAAAAAAGTTAAATTAATAGGTACGTGTTGAAAATTAAGTTTTTTGGTCTTATTTCCAAATTATGACAAGTGTGCTTTCAGTATCGTCCTTTTTTACAATGAATACCGCACAAGAGTTCCAACTGCTAGAGACAGTGAGACTATGGCATCCCCAATGGGGGTATATTGTGAAGCTGAAAGTGGCAAGGAGAGGAAGGAGATGGGGAAGAGGAAGATTAGGAAGTTCATGGATATTCAGATCTGGTCACCAAACACGGCTAAAGCCATTTCAAGCAACGTTTCAATTCTGAATGGTGGTCATTCACCAGGGCGATACTTAGAGTATCTACCACTCTGGAACGTGCCGCAAATAAACGTTATATTATTTCATATGAATTCAATTAGTGATGACACATATTAATTAAATGAAAGTTATTAGCGCACGCCGGGTTTGAACCCCGACCTTTGGATTCGTAGTCGAGGGTCTTACCACTCGACCATAGGGGCCATCAAAAAAAGGCCCGGTTAAAGATCACAATTCTGAATCGAAACGTTCATGAAATGGCTTTTGACGTGTTTGGTGACCCTATCTGAATAGCCAGGTACTCCTCTAACCCTTTTCTTCCCCATCTAATTTTCTTTCCGCGTAACCTTCAGTCTTACAAAACATCCCATTTAGGAATGCCGAACTCCCACTGGCTCCAAACAGTTGGGACTCTTGTGCAGTATTCGCACTATAAAAACATTAATATTTTATTCATTTTCTATGTTTAATCTTTGTGTCATTAGTCATTACCTTTGTCCTTTATTTTGCATTTTAGCTGGGCGCAGATCTGCTGTTTTTACTTGGAGCAAATTTCCTCGGTCTCTACTATAGATTAATGAACGAAATCGTCAAAAGGAGGTCTTTTCTTGACAGGCGAGCTTGTGTAGAAGTTACGTTGAAACTCAACTATGAAAAAGAACAAGAAGTAAGTATTCATCCAAATATTTTGTTCATATTAAAACATGCTTAAACACACAGAGAGCTATATAGTGAAAGTTATTTTTAACAATTTTCCAGGTTGATTTTGGAAGTAGGTACTGGGTATGCAAATTATTCGTGTTTAAGTTAATTTAACTTTTGTGCAGGTTCTGGGTTTGATTCTCGGTCACAACCCATTTATTTTCTAAGTATTTTTCTTTTTTCATTTTCATAGAATATTTTTTTTGTAACCTATATTATAATACGACGAAACGTGAAGTTTAAAAGGTAATTTTAATAACAAAAAAATTGTATTTTTCCATTGTATCCATAAGAGTCTCACAAGATTTTGTAAAATCGCAGACATGTTGTTATATAATACGTAGATGGGTGTGTATATAGGTGTACTCAAATAAATTTGTATGGGTAGGTAGGTAATTCAGAAATATTAATATAGAATGTATGCAATGTCAATGGGATAAAAATGAACTGACGTTTGACAAAAATATTCTAAGGTTTACAGTACCTTATGTGCGAACGATAGTAAAATTTAAAAAACTAATTAATATTATAATATGGACCAATGTTTTATTACTAGAGTAATTGTAACCTTTGAAAAATCACGGAACGTAACTTGACTTGCCAAGAAAAAAAATCAGTTCCTATATAAAATATGAAATGATGTTTGCCAAAATACATTGTAGGTAGGTACTTTGTTAGGTAGGTAGGAATTTGAAAAGATAATATTTTAAATTTGATAATATGAACTAAAATCAGTCCCACTCGGACCGATCACACTCGGAGGGATAAAAACAAAATTAAAGTCCTTACAAAGGAAATTAATTACAGTTAATAATTTTTATAGGCTTTCGTTTTGACAATATTTTTTTTTCTTCAGGGTTACATATTATTTATCAACTATGAAAATATTAACTAATTAATTTCAAAATACATATATTTATATTTTTAACAGGCATGATGCCCAAAACATAAATACATGAGTGGTTATTTAATTGGAATATTTAACAACAGTAAGAAATCAAGTAAAAGTTTATGAAAAATGCAAATGTAAATCAATAACAAACAAAATCAAAAGAATAATATTATACAAGGTAGAACATAAATTAATGGATTATTGGCACCTGTACTGAAGAGGTGCCTATTAGCCGTTTGGTACTTAGTACTTCATATAACCAGTCTATAATTAAAGGGCATCATTACAATATCAGCTTGATATGATTGTCAGTTTTATTTTTTTAAATTGAGTATTTGTGTTTGTGGTGAAAGGTAATAGATTGTTGATTTAATCGGGAGTCCAACAAATGTTGAACTTGTTAAAATCGCCAAATATTAAGATGTGTTGGTTTGGTGTTGTTAAGTACACATTCCGAAGATTATTTAAAAATGGGCTCACAGTGGATTCTTCTTCAGATGGTGGAAGGTATACTGTACAAGTATTTAGTTTAACATTCTTGTTTTTGAAAATTTGTCTATGATGAGTGATTGTTTTATTTCATGATATCTATTCCAAAAAAGATAACAATTGTAATATATTTTTAGGAACGACTTATGTTGAGTATATTACCAGAACACATCACTTCAGCTGTGAAAAAGGACATTTGGGAAATATTCATGACGATTCAGGCCGAAATTGTACCTAAACCAATGAAAGTGTTCAGGTAAGAATTAATTCCAAAATGATCCAAAACTTCGATCGTGATGATAATATGCATTAATCTTACTAATATTGTATCTTTTAAAACGTTTCTACCTTTCTTGTGAAGTGTATTTAAAGGCATTTAATAAATTAGTTCATTTATTATTTTATTTTTTTATTATCACCTTGAAGCACGCTCGATTAAAATGACATTCACTACTAGATGAACAACTTATTCAGCTAGCGCTTGGATGGATCGAGTTTGAATCCTACAGCAGGATCCGTACCATTTTTAGCACGTGGAAAGTAAGATATTGGCCCCATCAATCTTAACGATGCGAGGATGGACTCCCTCTTGATGTCGTTTTGCAGAAATGAGACCTAATATCCTCCATTAATATTTCGATTTCAATTTCTTTTTTTTTTTTTTTTTTTCTTATGAATTTAGGTTTATTTTTCCTTATTATTATTATTGTGTGTATTACATATTTTATGTTATTATTATTATTCCTATGTATTATTATAAATTGTGGAAGGTATTGCATTGCACTACTCCTGCATACCTTCTGGAATAAAAGTTTATTATTTTTATTTATTTATTATTATCATTTAATAATTCGTAGTTGCTGTACCAAATTTGGTAATGGTTTTTCTGTAACTTACTAACATTATGTTAATTGAAAACTTAAAGTTATCTACATTATTTTTTTTCTTTCTTTGCAGCCATCTGTACATTGAAGAGCATAAGAATGTCAGTATTTTGTATGCAGATATTGTGAACTACACCATGATTACGACAACTCTAACCCCTCGAGTGCTTGTCGAGACGCTCAACGAATTGTTCGGAAGATTTGACGAGGCGTCGGAGGTAAATATCCCGATAAATTTCTGTTACCCTGATAAAAAGAAAAAAAAACAGATAATAAATTTACTTTTCCGTCATTCCGTCTCGTTTCATTTAATATTTTCATTACACCAATTAGATAACACATAAAAGAAAAGAAAATAATTAGCACGTGTACAAGAAAATGTGAAAACAACATGTTTTGATATGGTTATTTACGTTCTACGATTATTATATTCATCTGATATTTTACTTTTTTCGAGATTTACGATCAAATTACGAAACAACGAGAAAACGTACGAAATAAATTTATGAACAGAATAAGTGTTATGAAAAACGGCGTGTTAATGCTGAGATAAAAACGTGAGAAGGTATTGCGTGTTACGAAATGGGAGAAATAAAGAAAACATCCCCCGGAAACATTGTACTTAAGCCTTCCTTGTTCCTCTGGGCAACCAAAATAATGTTGTCATTCTTTACGTCTCCCTTATTGAAATTCAGAAGTGGTGGCAGGCTTTATTTGTTCAAAGGTTGATTTTATTTTAGCCATCCGCATTCGAGAACCTCTACTCCCACATACGATATCTACTTACACATTATTAGGACGCAGGTTTAAAAGTACAAGCGTAGAAAATACACGAAAAATTTAACCAATTTCACAACATTTATTCGAATTACTCTTTACGTTTTACTCTCTCTGGTTGTGTAACCAGAGAGAGTAAAACGTCGCATACATCTGTATTTATACGCAACTCTGCTTCGTCTCATGTTATTAAACGAAACTTCGTAATTTACAATTATATATTTTTTCTAATATATATTTTCATTTTTTATTTTACTATTATTATTTATTTTAATTTTAATTTATTTATAATTTATTTTTTTAATACTGTTTTTTTTAAATATTTTTTTATTTTTCGAAGAAAGCAATTACTTTGTGGTTTGACATTATTAAATGAAATATAAAAATAACTTTGTATAAGACCAAAGATTTGATTTAAATTTTTACAATCCAAAAATTATTTTCATCTAATTATATCGGCTAAAATAAATTAACTGTTTGTGGAAAAATATTATTCTTAGCAAAAATCCAACTATGCCTAGCTTTTAGACACAAAAAGATTGTTCATAAATATAAATAAATCAATTTTCCAAAGAATTTTAACGATACTGTTCAAAAATAATCTTACTTTGTCAAAAGTCTTTAAGATTAAAAAACCTTCGGAAAATCTTATTTATCAAGTATATTCGGAAATTCTTCTCTTCACTAAATTTTTACTTAATATTTTTTATAAATTTATACATAATATTTTTTAAAAATTTAAATGTTATGTGTTTTTGGAAGTACATTAGTGAAATAAAACATTAACCAATTTTTTTTTCAGGAAAACGACGTACTTCGCATTAAGTTTCTCGGGGACTGTTACTACTGCGTGTCAGGGGTGCCCAAGCACAACCCGCTGCACGCCAAGAGCTGCGTGGACCTCGGCCTGGAGATGATATCAATCATCTCTGAAGTGAGGTGAGACACCGGTCCATCAACCTGCCTTCTTTTAACACGCGATCTGAGAAGAAAATACGAGAATTTGTGATTAGTGTTCATATTTCATTGGGTAGTTTAGAACGTCTGCCGTCTTCATCAGGCTATACCAGTGACGAACAACCTTTTTGAATATTTAGTAGAACCGTTGCAAAATAATTACCAAACCTTAGAAAAATACGACAGGACGTATGTTGATAAAGCGTATGGCCATATTGAATGTTTTATAAATCTTAGGGTTTACAGCTTTTTGAATGTGAATACATCCTTGATGAAAATGAAATAATAACTTTGTATTGAACCACGGTTTTTATTTTATTTTTATGACCGACCAGTTTTGCTTAGCCTAGGCATCATCATCATCCTAAGTGAAACCGGTCGGTCATAAAAAATAAAATAAAATCTGTTGTCTAATACAAAGTTATTTTTTTAAATTCATTATATGTCAAACCACAAAGTGGTTGCTTTCTTCAAAAATATGAACACATCTTCCTAGCGGCCTCCATGGTCGAGTGGTAAGATGCTCGTCTACGAATCCAAAGGTCACGGGTTCAAACCCAGCGTGCGCAAATAACTTTTATTTAATTCATTTGCATCATAACATATTTAATTTATATAAAATTATATGAAATTTATTTGCAGCCCGTTAGAGAGTGGTAGATACTGGTGAAAGACCATCGTTCAGAATCGAAACGTTGCTTAAAAATGGCTTTAGCCGTTTTTGGTGACCAGATATGAATAGCCAAATACTTCTCAACCATCCTCTTTCTCACGGCCTCACAATATACTTCGATTGGGGATGCCATAGTCTCACTGGCTCTAAATGGTTGGGAGCAGTTGGGACTCTTGTGCGGTATTCTCTATTAAAAAAACTCGTCGGTTCATGCTAGTATAATTAAGATATTTTTTTAAATCAAAGATAGCAACAATTATAAATTACTAAGATCATTGGAGTATCATTAGCACAGATTTAATTTATGATAGACGATTATTTTTCACTCAGCTCAGCCAAACTTCAAACAAAGAAATGCTATTATTAGGTTTGTTATAAGTACATAAACAGATAATATTACAGAATGATGTTTAATTGATATACAAATACATCTTTACGATATCGAAATACAACCTAGGAATGTCAACTATGATGTTGCTATGTTAATTGTGGCACACAGTAGATTAATAATTACTGCGGTAAGTCATGCTAAATATAAATAATTTAATTCTTACATGTACAATTATTTTTATTATTATCTATATATTTTTTAAAATTTTATACTACTCCCATATTGAAATTAATTATTCAAATCGTCAAATCGCTAAAAAAAATAACTGTATTTACTTAAAGATATTACATCCACTGTGGATATCCGGAAATAATGCAAGGTTGTAAGCGTAATGAATAGGATCTAGAAAGGGATGTTTATATGGTTTTTATTTCATGTATAGCGAATGAACAAAGAAAGGAGTATAAAAATAATACATTGCGCAAAAGTGAATGGAAGAAGTCGGCGACGCTCGAGGAAGACATGGCACGATCAAGTGAATCGAATACTTGAGTTAGCCATGTAAAGAGTCAGAAAAATAGGAGAGTATGTATTAGACGGTGTATGAATGTGAATGAAGCAAGGATTGAGTGCCAAGACTGAGTTGTATGGCGGTCTGACCTCTTTGTCTACCCCTGCGAAAAGAGGACGTGTTAATTTGTGGTAAGTCCGTTACTTGAGATTGTATTCTTAGCACTTCGATGAAAGCATTTCGGTTAAGCATGCTTTCATCAAAGTGCAAATCAAAGATAGTCAGTTAGTTAGTTTCATATACTATAAATTTTAAGTATTTTTTTAAGTGACCGTAATGGAAAAATCCATCATTCAAATAAACAGACATACACTATAAAATAGAGTCTTGATTGAGAACGGAAAATACTATAACCCCATGAAACTGAAAAAGGTATTTAGAGAAATAAATCATGAAATTTTGTTTCTTAGAGAAAAGAGGCACCTGAACATCGACATGAGGATCGGGGTCCACACCGGTGACATAATGTGCGGGCTCATCGGCATCAGGAAGTGGCAATTCGACATCTGGTCAAAGGACGTCACCATAGCCAATAAGATGGAGTCAACGGGAAAATCTGGGTTCGTCACACATAAAGTTTAAAAAAAAAATACTTATTATTTTTTTCAAAATTATGTGAAAATATCATTATTAAAATTCTTGTTTAATTTAATGGTGTCATTTTTGTGAAATTCACCCGGTGCCATTTTTTTACAAAGTAACAATAACTTAAAAATATATAGTATTTTTCTTCAAATCCTAAACATTCAAGTTTATATTTTTAAACTCTTCAAACCTTTTTTTACTGAAACCCTTTTTACAATATTCAATGTATAAAAATATTCAATTTTACAAATTTATACAGAAAAACAGTTAAAAAACTCTCAACTTAATATTTCTGAAAGATATCAGAATAACATTAAAATACCGAAATTGAATACAAGCATTCTAAAATTACCTACCTCTTTCTAAAAATAACTGACTTTATCAATATTTTAAATCTAAAAAAAATGTTTATGAAAGTCAGCTTAAATTGAAATATTATATCGAACAAATTTAATAGTTCTTTATTATATAATAATAATAATAATAAATGGATAACTTTTATAGCGCCGTTTTTGTGGAAAAATCACCTCAAGGGCGCTATATTTTTTTCCTCTTGTGTTATCATTATCTACTAACATTTTTTACTCTTAACTAATTTTAGACAACTACTTTGCATTTTTCTCTGCTGTATTTTAAAAACGAAATATTATTTTATTATTCGATCGAAATTCCCTCACTAAACACAAGAACCTTGTTTCTTTATGGTGTGGAAACAGCTATATGTTTACTTTTTACTACACCGTACTAAACATGTAACAATTATTTAATATTTTATTGAAAAAAAAACGATGACAAATTATATTTAAACAAAAAAAAAATTGAAAATTAAATTTAACAACGAAGTGAGAATGTGATTAGGATATTATTTAATAAAGTTTCTGTTTAAACTCAAATTTAAAGCCACTTTGCTTTTTCACAGTAGAAAAAAAATGTAGTTTTAAAATAACGATTAACGAAATATACTTATCTGTTTTTTTAACTGTACATTTACCAGAATTGTGATGAAATTGGATTTAAGCAAACGAATAACATCAAATAACGATTGAAGTAGCTATTTTAAAGTGTAGAGAAATTAGACAGAGCGGCAGATTTTCTTGTATGTTACCATTATCTTTATGTATCTTCGCATTTCTTGGCTTTTAAAAACATATTTTACATTCAGTGATGATTGAATCAGCATTAAATTTACTATAATCGCTATCACCATCCTGTTTTACTGTTGTACAATTAAAATTATAAATATGATCATGGAAGAAGTAATAAATTTGACTGCGCTGGTTTATTTTAGCACTTAAGTTAATCTCTTGTCAACACTTTTTCAGGAAAGTTCACATAACTAAGAGGACATTACTGGAATTGAATGGTGATGCGAGGGATTATGTCATAGAACCTTTTTTTGAAGCAAGAAGTGACCCACTTTTGGCAAAATATAAAATAGAAACATTCCTGGTATCAAAACTACTTAAGGTAAAACATTGACTCCAGAGCTTTTAACATTATGAATAAAAAGCGACAGTTAATATATATTTTTGAACATTGTGACAATCATATTAATTTTAACTGTTTATTTTTTATGTTTTTCTATAGACTGGATATAAAAGGGCATCAGTTGGCATTGATAAGTGGATGAGGATAGGTCAAAAAGTAAGTTTCAGTACTTTAATTAAGTTGTGGCTTTTTTGTTGTATTTTGAGAAGGATTTGATTTTTATTGAGAGATAATTGATATCAATTAATTCTGTGGTATGTGACATCTTTGTTAATTGAATAAAATTCTTGAAAGATAAGGTTTCTGATATAACAGGAAAATGAATAAGATTCACTAATTACTAATTCTTCGGTGATTGTATAATTCGTGAGATGGCTAAATTATGGTTTTAATTTGATGCTGTTTAAAAATGTGAAGTCGGTACAAATATTTAGATATAAGATAAATATGATATAAAAATATCATTTTGATTATTTTTTTAAGAGAATTAAGTATTTTCTACTCGATCATAAAACTAATAGAATAACTCCAAAAAATTATATTTTAAATGTTTAGAAAACATTTAAAAACAGAACAGTGAACATTGTTAAGGTGATTTTCGTATATGAATTGCTTTAAATGTTCCTTATTGTCATATCTCGTTAAATTTTATGTTTAAGAAATAATGACATAATGATGGAACTACTCAAATGTATATTACATCAAAGAGTCGTCCACTGCAGACCATATTAAAGCATCCCTTATAATTTATTCGTGAGACACGTTACAGCGAGTAGAGATGTACAATTTTATGAGATACTTCACTATATATTGCAAATTACCTTCTGAAGGCAACTTCATTACTCTTAATTGAGAAGATTCATTGTCGGAGTTCAGTAGCTCTGTGTTATGGAGAAAGATATGAAATATTATTACGTTTTTGAAGAAATTAAACTGTTTTATTCGTTTTCGTCCTCATTTTGTAAAATGTTTATTATTAAAATGATGTGTATTTAAAAAAAACATTAATCTCGATTTTCATTTGATTTTAATGAATTAATTGTGAATGCATTCGAAATCATGAACTAAAATGCAAATCGTTCTTATTGGACAATTATTTTCAAATTTTCCACTGAAAAACAATATCGTTTAGACTGCATAGGTTCTCAACGTGGGTCGTAACGCCCCCTTGTAGGCGTTTAAGACTTTCAGGGGGGCAGTAGAAGATACTAGATAATACTTCTCAATATAATTAAGTATGCGTTTTAATTGTTCTCATTGAAACATTCTTCTCTAAACTCAGAAATAGGATATGAGTCATATCTTATCTTACGACTTTATAATATAACAGTGTAATTAAACGTTTCAATATAATTGTGGCAATAGCTGTTTCAGATTCGCGATAGATGGTAAGTTTAAAAAAATGCGAGGGGGGCTCTAAATTTTTTTTCTCAAAGTGGGCGGTATGCAAAAAAGGTTGAGAACCCATGGCTTAGAGTAACATTAGTGATAATAATTATAACCAACTCCGTAACAGAGTCGTAACCTTATTGCTTCGAAACCTGGGACCATCGGTTTCGATCCCGTTAAGGGTAATTTTTTTTGTTAAAAGTTTTTTAAATAAAGTTTTTTTTTAAACTTTTAGATGTTATTTAAAATTCCCTAATTCACGCAAATTACAAACATCGTTCCAGAGTCAGAAATAACCTCGGTATTGTCCTAGTAATTAACTATGGTTGAGGTTACTAAACATAGCTAAAGCAATTTAAAACGAATTTTCGAATCGTGTGTTTGTGTTGTCTTTTACTAGGATAATACAAAAAAAATCTTAGATTCTAGAATGAAACATATATACCATATATGCGTGTATAAAAATAGCTAATTATGTATTATTTATAATTTTTTTTTTTGCCCTCGTCTGGTTTTTAACTTGAAACACTGAACAAACAAACAAGTAAGGGTAGCTTTAAATAGACAGATAACAAAATAAATGTGACTATTAATATAAACTTTTTACAGGCTAGAGCTTCTGACTTTAACAGCGTTCCAATATCCCGCAGTAGAAGAACGACTGCGTTCATGGATAATAACTTGGTCGCCTATCGCCAGATGCTGAAGGCTGCTGATGATCAAATGGCAGAGGTCATTGACAAAATGCCGTCGGGAATGGCGAGGTAAAATAAGTTCTTAAATAGTGTTTAAACTAACCCCATGTTATACAAACTAATCATTTACACACTAAACATACGCGAACAGTTAGAAAAATTAGTTCGATCTTGGAAAGTAACAAGAAATTTACAGATAAGGAAGTCTTTTCCTTCTTTTGGAAGAAGTCGGGGACGTCCGAGTAAGACATGGAACGATCATGTGAATCAAATACTTGAGTCAGGCCATGTAAAGAGTCAAGATATAACATAAGAGTATGTATGAGACGATGTGTGAATTGAGAATGAAACAAGGAGTGTGTGCTACGATAGAGTTGTATGGCTGTTTGTCCTCTCTGCCTACCCCTGCAGAAACGGCGTGATGGTTAGTTAGTTAGGAAATGTTTCCCATACGGCCCTTTGATTTGATAAATTGACTATTTAAAAAAATAATGCTTGGCATGTTTCAAACATTCGTCTCATTTAACACCGTCGAATTTGACACCGTCACAATTGACACCGTCATATTTGACGTCGTCACAATTGAATCATTAGCGCCATTTTGTTTTCTTAATATTTGAATGATTTACATCGAAACCTGATTATCAATCCGTTTTAGCTTTTGCATAATTTATTAAAAAGCTCAAACGGTCATGGAATTAACGTTTGACAAGGACCATTAAAATATTTAAGAAAAAAAACAAAATTGCGTTAATCGTTGAAATGTAACTAGGTATATAAGATGTGTTGAAAGTTTCTAAATATACTAACCTAAGATTTAAAATAAATTTAAATTATTCCCTAATACGTTCTCGAGGTTTTGAATGTTTGTCAAATTATTCGATTCTTTTTATCAATATTACAGACATCCATTCCGCTAGTGTCTAAGCGAAAACATAGTATTTACTTAAATAGCAGCAAAACACGATTAGCGGGTTTAAAATGTTAATTGGTAATAAAACATTATTTAAATACAACCCTTTTTTTCAGGGCTCCATTAAAGCAATTAGTTACAACTGCCCTGATGGTGTTAAGGGTCAGCATCCAAAAATACACACTTTTTGGTTTTCTAGTACAAGAAAAACTACAATACAAATTCCTTATCTGTCAATTCTCTACTGGTAGTTAAGAAAATGTCTGAGGTTTCCAGTGAATACAATTTTTAAAAGGTAATCTTTTAAATTCTTTATGAAATGCATACTGGAATTTAAGGTACAATGTTCAAAAAGTCTTTGCAGGTTTTAAAACTGCACCTTTTACTGATATGTCAATATGTTTTTCATAGAATTAAAAGGATTACATCAAAAAATATATTCACTGAAAAACTCAGACATTGTTCTAACTACTCATAAAAAAATTGCAGATAAATCATTTGTACTATTGCTTGTATTAGAATGCTATAAAGCGACGCTTAGCGTCATTCTAAAATTATAATACTATATTAATTATATTTTGTATAAAGTCACAGAACAAAGTGTTTATTTCAATGAAAAAACATCTAATAATGGTGTAGAATCGTCAAATATATACACCATGTAAAATAAAAATTGACAAAATATAATCAATATGAACTTTTTCAAGACACTAGACACTATTGTGTTCCAGGACTTCCATAGTGTACATGTAACTACATAATAAACACTTGGCAAACATTTCAGTGAGGACGTCAAGGAGAAGACCATAAATCGCTACACATTGCTGTATCACGATGCCTCCTGGGAGCTTTCTTTCATCAGCCAGCCAGATCCCCTCTTTAAGTATTTTATTGGAGCCGGACTTTTTGTCTTAATTCTCATGATGGGAATTCAGGGACTTACCATCGAAGCGTGAGTTTATTTTTTCTTTCTAAATTTCCCCAGCGTATCATGGGCTCCTGACACACTCCGCTTATTCCCGTGCAAATAACAATACACCTCGGAGGGTCGTTGACCTGACTCCTTTAATTTGTAACATCGTCGTTTGTTTGGAGATTATGAAACAGAAACGTGCTTTAAAATTTCGTTTTACATAACACTGTAAGTTCAAAGTAAGCTCTTATTGGCATTTAAAATATCTTTTGAATGGTAAAATATAATGAATTTAAATTTACGGAAATGTTTTAACACAACTATTTGTTAATATTTTAGACGCTGACAATATTTCGACTCTACCTGGGCTTAGCAAAGGTTGTTAATACTAAAATTTTCATTAAAATATGAGATGCTAAAACGTTATGGTAATTTTCTTTGCTATTATTATCAAGACTTGTATAATACCGTATATTAGTCTATAGAAACTAATATTTACAGATTATTTACCATTCAAAAATGTTTTATAGTAAAAAAAATTAATGCTTATCTTACTATTTAAGTTCGGCTACCGGTTTTTTTTTAGCGTGACATTCATTTCTTTTTTCAAAGTCATTATGAATTTTGGCTTCAAAAGTAAATTGAATACATTTTACAATTAAATGGTCTCAAAATAAAAATGAACACTAGTAAGATTGTTTTTTTTTTCGTTTAAAAGAAATACAAACATTCCCGGGTTACAAATAACCTAACAATGTTTGAAAAACTCCTTCTATCGTCGTAATACGCGGAATATGTTGCCTGTGCAATGATGGAGGACTTATCTAGCAGATGAATTGAACCCACGACGCTCGGGTGGGAATCCGACGCTTTTGTCCACTCAGCTACTAAACGGTCGTTAGTCATATCTTCCAAGACACGTATCATAAGTACAAGACTTCTTTTTAGTCATTTTTTATTTCACCTTTTGAATTGAAAGAAGTATTCTACAAGCACAAACATCCAAGCGATGTTTGAAAAACCGCTTCAGCGGTACAAAAAGAATATATATGGAAAGAGAGTTAAATGTATTTACCTAACCTATAAAAATCTACGATAAATCACTTTCAACGGGTTTTTAGGTCATAAACCATGAAAGAGAAAGAGATAAGACAAGTTCTAACATAATGTAGCACCACTTTTCTTTTCGTCTCCCGCGTCTCCGGCGACTCCACCCAATACGTTTTGTTATGCGACATAACTCAACGGTTTTTTAGGTTATATCCTATATTTTTGTTGATAAAAATACTGTGAAAAAGTGGTTATACAAATAAATAAAAACATTACGTCGAAATGTGCTATGAATGGAAGTTTAAATAGCCCTAGCCACGCCCTAGCTTTAACCACGCCCGAGTCAGAAAAAAATCAACAATACTGACTACACAAGCGCTCCCTCCTGGTATATTATTACTCTGAGTACCAAACCATCACATTTTCTTGAAAATTAATGCAACTAGCAGATAATAAAGACTTCTAAGTACCTCTTTGCAGTGTTAATTTTATCCAGTATGCTATAAAAAAATCAACTATGTAATTTATATTTCAGTCTTGAATGGAAAACCCTGGTCATAGACGGCTCTCTGGGCATACTGCTTTTAATCCTTCAACCTCTACTGTGGACGCAATTCCTCTGGAGGCGGTGGGTCGGGCCCGGTGAGCCGAAGAACCGCTTCATGAGGTTTTTGTTCAGCATGTCCTCGGCGGTGGTGTGGAACGCCACGGCCAGGAGCGTGCTGTACGTCATCGTCAGTTCGATGCTCTCCATCAGTTCGCTGATCAACCTGGCTGAGTGTGACTTTTCGTACACGGGCGACCCGCTGCATCCGGTAGTTCTGGACGATAATTGTATAGCGCCATGGGTAAGTCTTTCATAAAAAGATGAATTCGCTATGAAATAAGTTGAAAATCATAACGATTTTGAGAGCATGAAAAATATTACTGCTTTGATATTTAGCTTTTGGTAGACTGGTGGTGAATAGTGAAACTTTTTCAACCACTAAATATACACATACACATTCATAACTATCACAAACAGTGGCGGCTCGTGACTTTTTAGTGTGCTTGCTGGAGTGCTTAGATGGGAAAAAAACGTCATGTTGTAGTTTTTTGTAGCCGAAAACGATTTATATATTTTTTTAAAGTTTTGTATGAACGTTTTCAAATTTTTTCAGTTTTGGTGGGTCATTGACTCACCGAAACTAAAAAAATATTTAAAAAAAAAAAAATAAAAAACATTTTTGGCAACAACAATATCAATAACATCGTATTTTTCAATCTCAGCACTCTAGCACATTAAAAAGTCACGAGCCGTCCCTGATGTTTTCAAGAAATCTTTTACTTCCAGAAACTACACCGCAGATGCACTAGAATCTCGATTCGGAATCTTTCTATCAATTGTAGGAAAAAATGAGCGTCGTTATTCTTAAATTTCTCGCGTTTGTCTCAAAATCCAAAAGAAAAAATTTCAAATATCATTTTAAATAATATATTTTTATTCGTTTCACTGTCAGCATTTGGCGCAAGCCTGCACCCTGGCCCTGATGATGAGTTTTCTCTTCAGCCGAGTATTTTTTCTTCTGAAATGGACGATGGGCCTGACTCTCACAGGCATTTACGTTTGGCTGGTCTGGGACCTCAAGTCTGAAATATTCATGGAGGGACCTCCTTGGAACAGGGACATGGATGCCAGGATCTCCCAAACCTTGTCCCTGGTTTTCCTGACCATGATGCTGCACTGGACCGACAGACAAACAGAATACAGGAACAGGCTTGATCACAGATGGAAAAGAAAGCTGACCTTGGAACAAGACGAAGCTTATACTATGAAATTGGTTAATAACATGCTGCTGCAAAATATTCTACCGGCCCACGTTGGTGAGTGAAAAAAAATCTTTTGTTATTTTTTATTGTTACTCTTTAATCAAAGAAAGTTTTCCTCTTGTAATTTTATTTCATGCCGAAGTAAATATAACGTAAGTATCTATTTATTTATTTCTTTATTTGTATTGTTGTATACGCCCGAGAGGGCTTTTACATAAAGAAAAGTTTACAATCAACAGTGAAAAAAATTTAAATTATATGCAATAACAAATAAGGAATATTTGTAGAGTAGTAAAAAACAGTAATTGTAAACATTCAATTATTATTGAATAAATATATTTATAAATATTATATTATAGTTCTATTGTATCTACATTCCGTGCAGTTAAATACATCACCCACCTCTGCGTATGTATTACCCACTACATGCAATCTAGGTACAAGCGAGTATCTGAAAGACTCAGTCACGATATCATTGTTAAAGCTAAATTAAATTTTGAATCAAGTAGTTTCCGTTGGTATATGAAAGGAAGTAAGGCTTAGTAAATCAGGGCCGTCTATAATACCATTGACAATTTTATAAATAAAAGTCAAGTCAAAAATAATTCTTCCATCTGAAAGTTTTAATAAATTTAATTATTTCATAAAGTAATGGGTAGATTATGTTTAAAGTTAATATATTTAAAAAAAAATGTGTTGAATTTTTTCGATGGATTCGAAGTATTTTTTATGATTAGGGGACCAGATAGTAGAATTGTATTCCACTTGACTACGTACTAATTCGTGTTCATTTCATGAGCATGTTGAACAATGGTAATAGGTTGTTTTTTTAATATGTTCATAACTGCACCACGTAATTTCCACTTAACATCACAATTTGCGAAATAAAGTAGGAAATGGTTAAGTGTTTGATAGTTCAATTCAAAGATGGAAATGATCAAAAGTTCAATTCGAAGATGAATGCTAAAGCATGTGTGGTTGGCTTACCTACATAATATGAACGACAACATTGACATCAAATTGAACGTATTGTGGTTTGTGTATTTGTTTTAAATGATTTTTCACATATCACACATACAATATAGCTGTCGAGACACTTCAAAGCTGCAAAGTTTTCAAAGTGATATCAACTGACGAAAAGTAAAAAAAAGGATTATTGTTTCTAAAAATATTACTCTTTTACTTATCAAAGCAACCATTGTTTTCGCATTTCAACTGTTAGTAGGTACGGCAAGCTTCATTTTTTAAAAATGAAAATGAAATAATAAGTTTGTACAAGACCACAGGTTTTTTTTTTATTTTTATAACCGACCGATTTCAAACCTTTCATTTCATATTATCAGTCTCTTTATCTGTATTCCTTTATTATAATTTAAATGTTATTCTTTTATTTTCTTACTGTTTTCATTTTATTTTATATTGTGTTCTCCCTTTGTATAAAACCACACCCTAAGCATCATCAGGGTACAACATTAAACTAAACCAAATATACAAAGTGTGCGACTATATATACACACAAAGGGAGAAAAAATTATAAAATAAAATAGCGAAACAATGAGAAAATAAAAGAGTAACATTTTAATCATAACAAAATAAATAATTAACTATCGCGGTCTTTTACAAATGATTTTTTTCATTTCTTTAAATATGTCAAACCACAAAGTAATTGCTTTCTGCGAAAATAGATACATTAATTGTTAATTTTATGAAGTGAATACAAATTTTCAGCCGACATCTATCTGAACACCAGTCGACACCCAGCGGACCTGTACCACGAGGAATACGAATGTGTGTCGGTGATATTTGCTTCCTTGACCGACTACAAGCTGGGCATAGAAGACGACTCCGATGTACCCGAGCGAATTATGCTCAAGGTCTTGGATCAGCTCATATCTGACTTTGACAAGGTTAGTGCCCTAATAAACGCTTCCTTCCATTCGAACATAAACCAAACCGCGAAAATTGATAAAAAAAACTGATATAGTGTTTTTATATGACGCGAAAAATTCTCTTGATCGTTCCTGCAAGTGGCAGATACTCCCAGTATCGCCTTGGTGAGAAACCAACATTATGATTCGAAACATTCGTCAAAATTGTGTAACCTTGTTGAATAATCAATTATAAAGAGCCAGATATTTCTCATAATTCTCTCCTTTAATATAATTGCATTTGAGAATTTTTAAAATTATGAGTTGCAGGGTCCTAAAAGCTCCTGGCAGTTGGGATTCTTGTGCGAAAATTACGTAAAAAAAACTTCTCAGTGTCTTTTCCATGTGTCCCATGTTTCACCTTATTTTTTGATTCTATCAAAACTTTATTTAGGTTGTCATGTGTTTTTTATAGACGTCTCTCAGTTAGACATTTTTTTTCCTATCCAAACAATACACTTTTTGACACTGTGAACAAACTTTTCCCAAAGTGAAAAAAATGAAGTTATCAAAAAGTCCACCCGCAAATACTATGAGATTAATGAAATTAAACAATAACTTTGTACGGGACCAATATATTATTATTATTTTTTTAGTTTTACTTCAATAAAATATTAGTTAATTTGTACATTCTAGTTTACAAGTAGCTAATTATTTCATTTTCTTTTTGACTTTATAATATTTCAACTTATATACTACTTATTATTTTGATTTATTTGCATTTTAATTATTTTTTACAGGCTATTTAGAATTTATTGATAGGCATAATTTTGATGGTTTCCAGCAGAGCATTATAAAATTTCATCCCTTTATGTAGTAAGCTATTTTATGACCAACTGATTTCGCTTAGATTTAAAAAAAAATGTTTTCTCACTGTTCTCTTATTTTATTTTGTTTTTGTTTTATATTGTGTTTTCCTTCTGTATGTTTATATAACCGCACACTATGTTTTTTTTTTGTTTAGTTTAATTTTGTACCCTAATGATTCTTAGGCTAAGCGAAACCGATCGATCATAAAAATTAAAATAATATCTGTGGTCTTGTACAGAGTTATTGTTTCATTTCATTAAATATGTCGAACCACAAAGTGATTGGTTTCTACGATAATACTAAGAAATTAAATTATTGTACTTTGTTGTTGCAGTTGCTCCTATCCGACAACTCACAAATGCTTAAAGTCGAGAAGATAAAGATGGCGGGATGGACGTACATGGCAGCCTGCGGCTTGGAGCCAGGCAGGAGGGAGTCCAGATCCACGACCGCCTCGTCTCATGGGGGGCCGGTGCGCCCCAGCCAGGTGTACGAGGATGACGTCATCATCACCATGCTGCAGTTCGCCGCGGACATGATGAAGGTGCTGAGGGACTTCAACAGGAGTGCCTTTCAAAGTTTTCAGGGGACGAATCTTAAGATTGGTAAGGGTTTCTTCCGTACTATGCTGAAGGATGGATGAAAATATGGTTTAAAGACTATTTTGTGGTTAGTTTAAATGATCGTATAGATTAACCATTTGCGACTTTAATGTTATCGTTACGGGATAGTCCGAAGATAGATCTAGGGTAGATATGAGAAATACTTGCGACTTCTGGCTTCTTCTGCCTTTCACAGTATGGCGCATGCGCTGTAAGGATTTTTGCGCATTATCATAAGCGCGGAATAAATACACAGATGGGAATTATTAGGTGTCTGAAGGTAGTGATGTGTGTTAAACGCATATTAAAAATTATGTGGTGACCTACTTTGTAGCATGTAAGTTTGGAAGGAAGTAAGAAATATTGGATATTTTGTAAAAAAAAACAGGTAAACAAGACAGTAAATATACTTAACTAAAAGAAATTGGAGCCAATTGACTAAATTATTTAGTCGTTTTAGTCGCTGCTTGAAAAAAATACCTCATGGTAATGACGCTTAACGTTACTGCAAGCAATACTACAAATGATCTGTTTTTTCTGGGTGGTTAGGGAAATGTCTGACGTTTCCAGTAAATACAATTTTTCAACTGCAATCCTTTAAATTCTATTGAAACATACTTAAATTTTAGTAAAAAGTGCAGTTTTAAAACCAGGAAAGGCATTTTTTAACGTTTTACCTAAAATCCTAGTATGCATTTCATATAGAATATATAAAACCAACTGTTTAAGAATTGTATTCACTGAAAACCTTAGACATTTTTCTAACTATCTGTATAGAATTAACATTTAAATAATTTGTAGTTTTGCTTGTACTAGAAAGCCAAAAAGCTTGTATTGTTATAAACTGACCCATAACGGTTTTTATTTATATTTTAGAAGGGTGAGATTAAAATTTAAAAAAATATATTTAAATTATTTCGTGTAAGTAGTACTGGAACTAGTAGTTCTCATAGAACTGGCAGAGGAAGGATGAAAGTAGACTGAATGCTGTGGAAATGAGATTCCTGAGACGTACGTGCGGTAAAACCATGTATGACCGTGTTAAAAATGTGGATATCCGGAAAGAATGCAAGGCTGATGTAAGCGTAATGAATATGATCAAGAAAAGGACGCTTAGATGGTTTGGGCATCTAGAGTGAATGAACGAAGGAAGGAGTGTGAAAAGAATATGTGATGTGAAAGTGAATGGAAGAAAAAGTCAGGGACACCTGAAGAAGACATGGCACGATCAAGTGAATCAAATACTTGAATCGGGCCACGTGAAGAGTCAGAATAAGAGAAGAGTATGTTTGAGACGATATATGAATGTGATCGAAGCAAGGAGTGTATGCTAAGACAGGGTTGTGTGGTTGGTCGTCCTCTCTGCCTACATCTGCGGGGAAACGGCGTGATGGTTAGTTAGTTAGTAAAGTAGTAATATTTTTTTTACTATATAGAACCGACGAACTTTCATTCACATATTTTGGGGAGTTGGTGCTGGTATTAATAAAAACACTATTCAAATAATTGTTATTCAATTGTCTGAAAAATAACATTTCCTTTTGCCATCCGAAGTATAAAAGTAATGCGGAAAGAACCATTTGGTATATATTGTTTTAATACAAGCCATGTGTGTTCATCCTTGGGATGTAATAAAATGATAAACGAGCGCGGAACACAATGTCGCCCGAAAGTTCGCACAAATGACAAAAATATGGGAGCAGAATGGCCCGTGTTTCCTTATCCCTATACACAGTGGGGTAGTGAAGAATTCGCAGGCTCCTGGACATTTGAAAAAAATCTGGGGTAACATCTGTAATTGTGATTCGCTCTTTTTCTTAAAATTGTAATTTAATAATATTATTACGATTATTATAAAGTTCTGCAATGTTTGTTCAAATTAAAACTTAAAACTAGCAGTTATTAGATTCAATTTAAATTAAAAAAAGAATATTTTGGATATCTATAGATTAAATGCAAAACCTATACATACATAATTTTCTCGTTTAATGAACATATTTCGTCAATTAAAATTAAAGAATTTATTGAACTGTGGTTAGTTCTGTATCGTTAAAGAAAAGTTTTTAAAACAATATATCATAGTTACTTCTTTTTCATAGTTACTTCTTTCTTCAGTCTCTTTTAGTCTCTTTTAGCCTCCTTTAGTATCCTTTAGTATCCTTTAGTATCCTTTAGTATCCTTTAGTCTCTTTATTTTTTTCAGTCTCTTTTAGTCTCCTTTAGTCTCCTTTAGAATCCTTTAGTCTCCTTTAGTCTCCTTCAGTCTTCTTTAGTCTCCTTTAGTCTCTTTTGTCTTTTTCAGTCTCCGTGGTCATCTTTAAAAATCAATGGTTGGATTACTAAATGGTTTTACTACTAAACGAGATTTATTACAATGGTACTTTTTCTGTTTAAAAAAGGTTAAATGGTTGTTTAAATCTCTAAAACTTATGATATAAGTGACGTCGTGGGTTGAAAGTGCAAAACCGCAGTCGATGACACACACTGGTTGCATATAATGTAAATCTTAAACATGACTGTATTATATCACATTTAGTGGTAGGTTTCCAGTCTGCCCGGGAAGTCGCCACGCCACTGCTTTTATATGTCACATCTTCCAGAATATCAGAAACAAATGATAATTTCAGGAATATCACACAAGAATAAAGGCGGAGGGAGAGGGGGAGGGACAGCCGGTGAGATAGGGTTGATAAAGTAGCTGAAGAAGCTGAACGACATCTGGGGAATGCAGGAAAACTACATCGAGAATCGAGAAGAAGAATGAAAAGATGAAAACCCAAGTCGAGTAGGGATATTATAAAAAATAGTATATTCTAATTAATAGCCTGTTGCTTGGTCTGAAGATACATTAGGTCTTAGAACAAGCTGTAATATTGTAAAAATAAAATTAGCAGGCGATGAAAAGATTGATAATGCTGAATTGTTGTTGTTGTTTTTTTTTTTTTACCAGGTTCACCCTAGTTTTAACACTTAATCAAAGTACCCGAGACAAACACCATGATGGTGGGGTGCTAGTAATGAGCGATCGCAGACAATACAACAAATAATCATCCAAGCATCACTGTGCGGTACGTGGATACGAATTATTTCGTCATGGGAAAAATCACGCCGAGTGTACAACGATCCAATATTCAATGTAGAGCAACCAGAAAAAAATACTGCTCGTTTTTTTTAAATTTTTATAGTGAATACCACACGAGAGTACCATCTGCTCCCAACCGCCTAGAGCCAGTGAAACTATAACATCCCCAATCGGGGTATGTTGTAAGATAGAAGGTACTGAGGGAGGGAAAGAGATGGAGAAGAGGAAGGTTGGGAAGTACTTGGCTAATCAAAGCTGGTCACCTAACACGGTTAAAGTAGAGATGGTCGATATCAGAATTGGGTGTACCTGCGGTTCTAGTTACCGGTGACCGGCGAGGAACCGGTTATTTATCCAGTTCTCTTTGGAACCGGTTCCTGGTGCCTAAAAAGTTCTTCCAAAAAAATTGCCAAAACAATAACTTTCATGGGAGAGTTGCTAGCAATTTCCAAAACGAAAAGAGCTGGAACCGGTTCCTCATAAAAAAAACGAAAAGAACGGACAAAGAACATAGGATATTTTTATTTGCAAAAAATAGGAACCGGTTCCGAAAATAACCGGTTCCTCGGAGAAATAATATCGACAGTTCCTTTTAACCGGGACAGGAATATCGAACGGAATATCTAACTAAGCGACGTTTCAATTCTGAATAGTGGCCTTTCACCAGGGCGATACTTAGAGTATCTACTACTCTGGCGTGCCGCAAATAGACTTTATATTATTTTATATGAATGAAATGTATGATGACACATATTAATTAAATACATTTTATATGCGCACGCCGGGTTTGAACCCGTAACATCTAGTTTCGTAGTCAAGCGTCTCACCACTCGACCACGCAGGCCGTCAGTCTTAATAATAATAAATAATAATAATATTTGGACGATTTGTATAGCGCCGTTTTTGTGAAAAATCACCTCAAGGGCGCTGTACAGATCTTACTTTCTATCGTTATATATTAATTCTTAGTTTATTCTTAATTTACAAGTTCATTTAATATTTTTCAAACCTATTATATTTATCTAGATTTACTTTCGTGCTGTTATTTTGTGTATTCTATACATTGCAACTCTTAATAAACAAATAATGTTTTCAGGAATATCACACGGACCAGTTGTGGCCGGCGTGGTGGGGTCTCTCAAACCGCTGTACGACATCTGGGGGAATGCTGTGAACATGGCCTCCAGGATGGACTCCACTGGGCAGGCGGGGAAGATACAGGTAAGCTTACGAAACTATTCTCACACAGGTAAAAAAATCTATGCTTGATATCAACACCTCAGAGATAATCAAGCATTTTTGGATTTTTATTTCCCTATTGTTATCTTATGTATTTCGTTTTTTATAATTTTTTCTGTGGCTGTGTTCGAAAAGCTGATTTTTTTCTAATTCAAAAATATGATTGCAGTGTAGTTTAGACCTGAAGAAGAAGGTGAATTTTTATAACGTTTTAATTTAAATACTTTTGAATATTTTGTCACAAAATTTTTAGTTTGCTAACGGTACGTTAAATTATTAGCACTGGAGAAATCAATATCGTAATGCTCTTTGCACTAATAGTTTTTTATTAACAAAATAACCATCACGCCGTTTCCCCGCAAGAGTAGGCAGAGAGAACAAACCGCCGTACAACACTGTCTTGGCACACACTCCTTGATTCATTCACATTCATACATCGTCTCATACATACTTTGCTGTTATTCTGATTCTTTACATGGCCCGATTAAAATATTTAATTCACTTGATGGTGGCAATTCTTCCTCGGGGATCCCCAACTTCTTCTTCTAATAATTTTAATTTATTCAATAAGTTTTCTTTAAATAAATACATTCCATAGAAAATTATATTCCAGCTTTATTTCACCCAAATATGCCTTTCATACAAATAATGTAGTTTTATTTTTAATTTTTCACATCTGAAAATACTGTTTTTATACATTTAACAGTTAAAATATGTTTTACTTACCTGATAAATATTAAAAAAAATGGATTAGAAATTTGAATGCACTTTTGTTTAAAATATGTTGCACATCAAGTAAGGCAATTAAGTTTTTTTAAGCTTATACATTCCAGACTATTCTATTCCAGCCCCATTTCACCCAAAACAGCCTTTCATCTAATTAATTTACATGATTTTTTGATAATATCCAAAAACACAATTTTTATTCATTTGACAGTTAAGATTTTTTTTCAAAATATTCTTTTTTGACGATCTTAACAGAAATTCAGAAGGATTTTAGTTTTTCTCCCCCCTTACATTATTCACTTCTGAACTGAATATGATGTAATATATATATGTATATATTTAAAGTTTCCCTTTCTATATTTTAGGTCACCGAGAACACGGCAATAGCCCTTGACAGGCAAGGCATCCTCACGCAGTACAGGGGACAGATAAACGTTAAAGGAGTAGGTTATGTGAGTACGTACTACGTACCACTCGATAAGGACTTCAACATCAAAACTAAAAAGGCTCCCACTCCACATACAAAGAGTCAAAAAAAAATTACCGTCACGAGATTATAAAAATTGTTCGAAACAAACAAATTAATACTAATGTAAAAAGTATGAATCTAAGGAAATATGATATAAAAGGTTATATTTTCGACCGTTAAAACATTAACACTATAAAATATGAGTTATTTAAATAAAAGAATTTATGACTGTTAATTTAATATTATTTTTGAAGGATGAATGAACGTGTTAAAAATGTAAGAATGAAAAGTTTGGGTAAGCGTAATGAAAAAGAGACCAAGAAAGGGACGCTTATATGGTTTGGGCACATAGAGCGAATGAACGAAGAAAGGAGTGGGAAAAGAATATATGATGCGAAAGTGAATGGAGATCAAGTGACGGCCTCCATGGTCGAGTGGTAAGACACTCGACTACGAACCCAAAGGTCGCGGGTTCAAATCCGGCGTGTGCCAATAAATTTTATTTAATGTATATGTGTCATAACACATTTAATTCTTATAAAAAAAAGTATATTTGCGGCACGTTCCAGAGTGGTAGATACTCCAAGTATCGCCCTGGTGAAAGACCACCATTCAAAATCGAAACGTTGCTTGTTAAATGGCTTTAGCCGTGTTTGGTGACCAGATCTGAATAGCCAGGTACTTCCCAATCTTCCTTTTCTCAATATCCTTCTCCTTCCAACTATCTTCAACCTCACAACATACCCTGTTTGGGGATGCCATGGTCTCACTGGCTCTAGACGGTTGGGAGCAGTTGAGACTCTTGTGCGGTATTCATTTAAAAAAATAAAAAAAGTTAATCAAAATACTTGAATCGGGCCATGTGAAGAATCAGAATAACAGAAGAGTATGTATGAGATGATGTACGAATGTAAATGAAGTAAGGCGTGTGCGAGTTGTATGACGGTCCATGCTCTCTGCCTACCCCTGCGCGGAAACGATGTGGTGGTTAGTTAGTAAGTTAGTTACTTTTGAACAATACAGTTCTTCTGGAGTTCTCTCCAATCGGAGGTCAGGTATCATCGGGGCAATCTTCACCGTGGCAGGCTGTATCTCGGAACAACTGAGCGGGACTGCACTTTGCATGCTGAAAAATTGTTTCAGCAAAAATATTACCCTGATGTTGGTCAGCCCCCGATACGCAAGGGCACCAGCTGAAAGAGAAGAAAATGAAAAGATGATTTAATAAGATCGGTAATATCTTCACCCGAAAGCAAAATAACATTTCCAGAATAAAAATAACAAGCCCAAACGTTCTTCAAAAATTTTTAATGGATTAGTTTCACTACTTGAGAGGGATGAAGCAAACTAAAACTTACCCAAAGACGAAAAATCAACAAAAAAAATTTCCACCCACTACAATCAAATTTCTTAAAAATCACTACACCATACATTTATATTACACATTAAAAGAAAAAGATTAATTTAAATATTTAACACTTTTATTTTGTTCACTTTTTTATTACTATTTCTTAGTTTAGAACTGTTTTAAGTGAATTTGTTTTACGTGAATACCGCACAAGAGCCTCAACTGCTCCCAACCGTCTAGAACCAGTGAGACTAAGGCTTCCCAATAGGGGTATGTTGTGAGACTGAAGGTAGTTGGGAGTATAAGAAAATAAGGAAAAGGAAGGGTGGGAAGTACCTGGCTATTCAGATCTGGTCACCAAACACATGCCTAAAGTCGCTTCCGAGCTACGTTTCAATTCTGAATGGTGCTCGAAAGACAGGGCGATACTAAGAGTATCTACCGATCTAGAATGTGCCGCAAATAAACTATATTATTTTTATATGAATTGAGTTGAGTTATTTGGACACGCCGGGTTCAAACCCGCGATCTCTGGATTCGTTTTCGAGCGTCTAACTACTCGACCATGCAGGCCGTCAACTAATTTCGAATATGTGTTGCTGTAAATATGCATGTCAATATTTATTTTTTGTATTATTTTATTCGCACTGAAGATGTCATGGAAGTACTTTGCTTTCCAGGGTGATTTATGTGTTTTGTAATACGTAGATTATTTTTAAATCTAATTTTAAACTTACATTTTAATTTGATAGTGTACTACTGTAATGCATGGGTTCCGTGATCTAGAGGTAAGACGCTCTACTACGAATCCAGAGATTGCGTTTAATTCATATAAAATAATATATAGTTTATTTGCGGCACGTTCCAAAGTGGTAGATACTCTAAGTATTGCCCTGTCTTTCGAGGACCATTCAGAATCGAAACGACTTTAGCCATGTTTGGTAGTCAAATCTGAATAGCCAAGTACTTCGTGACCTCCA